>JAJMBE010000181.1:0-19447 GCA_030565125.1 Candida pseudoviswanathii
CTACGTTTAAGGTTTTATTAAAGTAAAAGAAAGAGTAGAGATTGATATTTTTAGAGTTAGTAAATAGAAATACTATCCAATTGCGTGTTTTGTGATTACTCAGTCTGTAGAATTCGGATGAAGTCATATCCACTACATTTGATAAGGTGGGTATGAGGAAAGCATATCTTAAGGCGCCACCACCCAGCTCTATTAATAGCCAGTATGAAGACAACGATGCCATTCAATATTGACAAGATGCAACCATGATGATTGCACAAGGAGGAGAGAATGAAGTTGTCTAAATTTGGCTCGAAACGTTTGTTTGGTTGTGTGTTTGACGCGACCGCATGGTTGTCAAGTGGGGCACGAACTACGTCGAGACGACGACCGCGATAGCGTCGATTGGCGCCATGTTAAGCTACCTTGCATTTTGTCTATTCTCGCTCCTTGGAGTCGTGTGAGGCTGGATATGTTCGCAGCCGGCCAATGATATGGGTGTATTTTTCATTGATGAAAGACGTATAAGTGGGATAGGAACCGTGTATTTGTGGGAAATAGACACTTTAGGACGTTTATCAAGGGGATAGGTTTCTATAATCACCAAGAGAGTAGGGGGAACCAGGGTCTATATGTTTGTGCAACTTTTCTGGTTTTATTGAAGGTTCTTCAATTTTTGAAAAATTTTGCAACTATTCATGAGTAAAATGTCGTACGGAAAGTAAACTCCTCTTTCCGTATTAGCAAAAGCGGGGGTTCAATTGCACTTCTTTCTAGAGAGTTTTAACTATCCCATCACGAGAAGTATCGTCTGTATCGAACGATGTGTTTCCTTATTTAGACTCCCAGAACTATTCACGACTAGTCACTGACTTGACACATCTTGGAGGACAAGACCAGTACGCTCCCCAAGACCTTTCGTTTACTCTTTGATCGTGGTTTACGAGCTTTCTTGAATAGTCAAGAACTACAGGGAATACACGAGATGTGGGAAAAACCACCCCACGAAGAATACGTCGCTGTTTTGGGGGACACTCTGAGAAACAATGGCTTACCCAATAAAATTTAGGTTGCTTCTACGTCGAACCAAAACGAGGACGCAGAGAGATTGGGGCCTAAGAACTCCAGTAAATGCAATTTCTTACGAGCTAAAGTAAATAATCGAGATCAGCTAGGGCCAGGCGCTACATGAAACGTTTTTCTATTTCTTGTGTTTGTTTACATTTCGAAAGTTTAGATTGACATGAGTTTCACAAAACGTGATGTGCGATTCAACTCAAGACAAAACGCGAAAACAAATTTCAAACATGCAATCACAACAACAACAACACTTCCACCACGACCTGCTTGCCTGTGTTCTGTTGTTTGTTATTATTATTTTTTTCTTGAGCCATGTTGTTGTTTAATAGCGTTTCGTTACAAACACGGATTTTTACTGGTTTGTAATCTCCCAGACCATTTCTGTGTGTGCTTGTTTTAACACTTGTTTCATAACGCTTGCACTTGTTAGCACATGTCGTGGTTTATTTTTTTTTGTCTTCTGATTGGGTTGGGTGCTCGTCTGTTTTGGGAGTGAGAGTTGGTTTTCACACACCCCCATTACTCATGGACATTAGGCAAGTTACACAAAACTCTAGCTAATTCTGCGGCAATTTTTTTTTTTTAGTTTGCCATTGTTTGCTTCCTCTCGTTCTCTATAGCCCACGTAGGGCACGAAGACGCTTGCAAATGGCCATCCATTCCGGCCCACTCCCTCCTCCTATACCTAAAAACTAAAAAAAATCTCTAGTGGTTCTGCATGGCAAACAATAGGAGATGAGATGATGGCAGAAACCAGTTTTCTGTCCAGGGTACTTCGGTCTCGCTCATCATCTCAATAGGAGGGACTGATATTTTCTATAGCGGGAAGATATTCAGTGATAATATCAGTCGGCTTTAAAGTAGAATCAGTTTTTAATAAAGGGTAGTATAATAAAAACATATATTGCAAATTGATTAATACAATCAGTAGCTTTGACGATAATACAATCTAATATACATCATTACATACCACGTTTTTTGATTTTTAAGAAGTCTATATTAAGAAAAAACAAATTCTTTGGAAAGATGGGTATATCACGAAATTAAAGAAATCAACTCTCTTACATGAAAGCACCCAAAGCCAACAAACCAGCAGCGACGACTGGGACAGCGTTGGCACCAGCACCGGCTTCAGCAGTAGAGACAGATGGAGCGGTGGTGTTAGCAGCAGAAGTGGATTCAGCAGCCTTGGTGGTGGATTCAGCTTCAGTGGTCAATGGGCAGTAGGTGGTGTAAGTGGTGTGGATGTCAGTGACAGTGACGACACCAGTGGTGACTGGAACTGGGGTACACTTGTCTTCGTGACAAGAGGTGATGGTGATGACGGTGGTACCGACTTCAGTGACGGTGGAGTTGGCGTAACCAGCGATGGCGGAACCAGCAACGGCGGTGAAGATAGCAGCGGTGGAGAATTGCATTTTAATAATAATAAAAACTTGTTGTAATAAAGCGAGTGGATAAAAGTGGGTGATGGAATAGAACAAGAAAAAAAGGAAGAAAATCTTTCGAAAGGGGAAAATCTCTTGTATATTTATAGGGAAAAATCCTGGAAGAGAAAAGCACCTCCTGAGCTGGCGGGCAAGCCTGGCAGTTGTTTCTTATCTTTTGAGATTGCAAAGGTCTACGGGAAAAATTTTCTGCCAGTGCAGCAATATTGTTCCTCTACGAAAAAGAAAACAAAAGAGAGAGAAAAAATTTTCATTTAGACAATGAACACAAAAGAACAATACGCTTGAGCACTGGCTCAAAAAAACTAGCTTTAAACTTCTTCCGTCTGGTTCTGTTTTGTGTCGCTCTAATTCACCATTGTTGTCATCAGAGTGGCCACAAATAGCGTGCAATTTTTGCATTGTTTGTGTAAAAAATCTGGAAAGCGTGTTACCAATTGGGACAGAAATGTGAAATTTTTGGTACGATACTTCTGTTTTGGGCGAATCAATGCATAAGGGACTAAAAGGCAAACAACCCACTCTCTTGTTTGTGGTTTCCCTTAATATGGGGAGAAAGAAAGGAAGGAAGCAGGAGGCGCTCTCCTTGTTACAGATGCTATCCCTGTTGACTCACCACCCAGTAGGATTTGCATGAAAATCACGTAGCCCTCAAAAACTGCCGCCCTCGCATGAGAGCTTTCACGAGGAAAAGAAAGGGTCGACAGATGATGGCAGTGCACAAGATAAAACGAACGGGCGTTAAATGGGAACGCCTTGGTACGCCAAAACAGAATTTCCTCATGACACACAGCGAGTAGAGCCTTGAGCGACAGAGAAGTTCCAACGCGCCAGTGTGTTTGTTCTATCTTTAGCATCGGAACAGCAAAAGTTTATCTGGCGGTGGAATTCCTGAGCTCATTAATTGTCTGGCCGCGTTGCCTCCGCTGTAGAGATTAACCCTAACCTGGTTGGGTACAAAACATAAACATATGATTGTACAGTAAAAGCCAAACACGTTCCGGACACAAATTACTGAAAAAGGGTAGTCAACTTTTGTTCACTTCTCGAGAAAGAAGATCTGACAAGTGTTGTGGGAGAGGAAGTGAGAAAAGAAACCATCAAAAAGTCTCGAGTAAGCACAACCACTTACACTACATGCACAATGGGAGAAATACCTCTCGAGGACCACTGCAACCAGGCACTAAATTCTATTCTTTCGCGTTCGTGTAATTCTATTCGTCTGATTGGATTGTAAATCGTTGCTCTCTCTCTCTCTCTCTCTCACAACACACGTCCTCTCTCTGTCTCTCTCCCACATCTTTTGTAACTGCATGGGTATCGAAGACGCAAAAACTAAAAATAGCTTAATTGGAAGAAAGTTTTGTAGGATAGGGGAAAAGAGAGGGAGTGGGTATGATAGAGCAAATCTTGGATTTCGTATACTCTAAGTAGAGCCATGCCAGTTGGATATTGCAAACCTTCGATTGGCTTCAAAAGTGACAAGACAAGGCTCGTCAAATAAACACAGAGATGAAATTATCGTAGTTTTCCTGCTTGGTTCCTGTTCCTACATGAGTCTTGCACCAAGAAAGTGGGACTTTGGACAAAAAGCAATTCCAGTAACCTGGAAAAAGGTTTGCCTCGGAAGAATTTCTGAAGGGGAAAAAAACCACTGCGAAAACAAAATGAGAGGCAAAAAAAAGAAACGTGAGATTGTTGGGGGCACACACTACCCCCGTTCTAAAAATAACTCACAAAGAACTGCAATTTTCTTTGTAACATGATTTTTTTTTTATTCATTCTGATGTTTTGGTTTTTTTTTAGTCTGGTTGGAGAGTTGCGATTGTGAAAGAGTGATAGTGGTCATTTGGTAAGCAGTGGAGGAGGAGGAGGAGGAGGAATAAGGTGACTAAAAAATTACAAAGAGTGTGCGCCGTGTGAAGTCACGGTTCAGTTCGGCTGGTTGTTAACCCAATCCCAACCGGCAGAATAGGGGGAAGAAGTGGGTGGCCCCGACAAAAGATGGCTCGATTTCTTCCGTTTGACTCACCAGGAAACAGTTCCCTCCCGCCCTGAACGTGCGTCCAACCCATCGTACGCTTTCCTTGGCCTCGTTTAGTCGCATCTTCACCCAAACTCCCTTCAGTGGACCACACGCTCAATGCTCTCACATAACCATTGACGTAAAAGATAAACAAATAAACAGAAAAGAAACGGATACACTACGCAACGGGCCCTGGTTCTCCGTGGTTGTAGTGTCGCAATCGTGCTAAACTGCCCCAAAAATTCCACCTGTTGTGCGTTTTGCTCCCTCCACTTTTTTGCTGCCACTGTCGCGTTTTTTGTGCCTCCTGCGAAGCGATGCGAAAGATTCCTGCCGGCGGTGGAGCAGATGGGTTGGTTTAGTAGGCGGGCAGTGGGGGCAGAAGCGGACTCTGGTGGTTACAGTTTTTAGTTTAGTGTGTTTCCCCTATTTCCCTTAGTGATAATATTTTTTTCTTCTCTTTCATTCTTTGTTCTTCCTAGGACGGAGGTTAAACGCCGTGGCAAAGGGCTCACTCGGGAGCAAAACAAAAAAAAAATGGGGAAGTTATGCACGACCTGCACGATCTCGATGGATTGCTAAATTTCATTATAGTGCCAGCTTAATAGTCTCACAATAGCGCAATTCCATGAACCAGGTGGAAGATGATGGAGACTAAAAATCGTCTTCGAACAACTTTAAAAGCTGGCTTTGATTTTGCAACCTTTGCCCAGGTGATTGTGGTTGTTGATAATGAGCAATCGCAATTGCAATTGCAGTCACAATTGCGAAAGATTCCCCCAAGGGCTTCGAACTTGAAATCGAAGGAGTTTGCGAGCTCGATGTAGACATATTGCAAGCAAAAGCTTGGAGGGACCCGCTCTTTTCTTTTTTGCTTCTCGCAGAAAGCTGGTCAGGAACATCATCACTTGGCTCGGGAGGGGGGGTTAGCCACGTCCTGTCTTCCAGGATTGGTCGATCCATTTCTTCATTGGGTAAAAGAGGGGGCGAACGGGGAGGAGGAGGACAAGAGGGAGCTGCCCATGTGTCTTCTGGTCGTCCATTCCACTACCTTGTTCGGGTTTAGCTCATACTACAGCTTGTTTGTACTGGTTATGTTGTAGAGTGTTGTGCTTGCACAGAGAGCGCATTGGACTCGTTTCTATTTTTATTTAGCAAGTGGTGTTTACCTGGATTCCGCACACAAATCCCGTTTCATTGTCAAATTTTCTATTCTTAGCAGTGCTGTGGAAAAAGAAAAGAGAGCTGCCCCTCCATTTTGCAGGTTACTATGTGATTGGCTTTCCCAAAAGATCCTTGACCTTCCTTAATCTGTAAAAACGCTGGGTGAAATGCCCTATTGCACATTGTACATGGAGTGTGTGTGTGTGTGTGTGTGTGTGTGTTTGTTGTGTGGGATGTTATTTGCTTTTTTACCCTTTTTGTTGGATGATTTAGTGAAACTATTGTGATTTTCCCTCCTCCTCCCCCCAATACGTTTGATGACCTACATGGGTTTCTATCTTGCTCTAAGTCAAGACAAGAGATTCACAGAAAAAATTTCACTTTCTAGCGAGGTTAGGGGTATGTCGGTTGTTTTAGATTTCAACTATAAATATCCATGGATTATTCCCTGATAATCTCCAGGATTACTTTTTACATTTTCTTTTTTTTCTTCTTCTTCATTATAATCAAATCATTAGATCCTTCTACATTCGCTAAATATTAACAATGAAATACTCAACTGCTGCTGTCTTGTCCGCCGTCGCTGGTACCGCCTTGGCTGGTTACTCCAACACCACCTCCACTGTCACTGAAATTTCTTCCACTGTCATCACTATCACTTCTTGTCACGAAGACAAGTGTACTGAAGTTCCAGTCACCACCGGTGTCACCACTGTCACTGAAATTGACACCACCTACACCACCTACTGCCCATTGCCAACCACTGAAGCTCCAGCTCCATCCACCGAAACCGAAATCTCCTCCACCATCATCACCATCACCTCTTGTCACGAAGACAAGTGTACCCCAGTCCCAGTCACCACTGGTGTCACCACCGTCACTGAAGGTACTACTATCTACACTACCTACTGCCCATTGCCAACCACCAAGGCCCCAGAAACCGAAGCTCCAAAGACTGAAAAGGAAACCTCCAAGGTCACCCCAACCACCAAGGCTGAAGAATCCAAGACCCCAGCCGCCGAATCTGAATCCAAGACCACCTTGGCTGAACAATCCACCTCTGCCCCAGCTACCTCCGCTCCAGTTGTCTCCACCGCTGAAGCCGGTGCTGCTAAGGCCGTCCCAGTCATTGGTGCCGGTTTGTTGGCTTTGGGTGCTTTGATCTAAGTTTCTTAGTTCAAACTACTACTCACAATTTTTCTTTCTTCCATGTGTCCTACGTTAGGGATAACTACAGGTTTCATTTATTCTTCGCTTATGTATTACATTCAATAATGCCACTATTGAATTAATATATGTGGACGCTTATTTTCATGTTTTTTTATTTGATTATTCGTGCTTTTTTGTTTTGGAAAAGTTTTGATTTTCTTTGTTTCGGTTATACGCTTGATTGCAGAGTATTATATATATCATTTTGTACTTTTATATCTTTCGACAGTCTAATTTAGTAATTTATGGTTTTCGGTTTTCTTAATTATCACCAACTGTTGTCTCCTCGCCCATGAGAAATGGCTGACTTCTTTCCAGTTCCTTACGGTTCTTGCTCACTTAGCAACTAAGGTTGCAAATTTTCTTTCTTTTTTTTGGTCTATTTTTTTCTTTTCTCGCCAGGGGGCAAGCCTGCATCCAAAACCCTAAATCCACCACCACCTGGCTAAACCTTGAGCCTTCCAATATGTGCAGAGCACATGCTGTGTCTGTGTGTATCAAGCCTTGTAAAAGCTAAAAAGCATAAACGCTAGGTGCTCTTCACTCCAGGAGCTCCGGTTTTGCCTTTCACATAGGCTAAACAGGCTGTTGGAAATTTCAGGGTGATGTGATGGGAGGGTGAATCCGCATGCGCAAAGATAAGCTTTGTGGTATTTTTAGAAACTGTCGGCCAATCAAATGGCTTCTCATAGTCAAAATTTTCACAGTTTTTAATAAAAGTTACATAAATATAATAATACACAAATTTTAGATGGCTCAGAAGTTTTCCTTTTTTTTTTACATGTTAAGCAAGATGACATATCGTTTACTGAGCAATTTCCCAACTCTTTTTGAGTTAAATTAGTCGAAAGCCATTTTCTTCTCTCTCCCTCCCTCTCTCATAGATAAATATCCTCATTTAAATCAATCTGCGTAATGTGGTTCCCATTGTTGTGGCAGTCATCCCGTTGCTGTGTGCCGCCGCGGTAATGGTACTCGCCGTTTGATTTCTCACTGATAGCCTCATTAAAGTTTTCTACCAATAAGCTCAACTTGTCCTGGTACTTGATCGCATTGATCTCGGTGATTCCATAAACTTTGATGCTAGTAATATCCAAATCTTTGTCAAACTTGAAGTACAAATCTCTACCGGCAATCTTCTGATTGATAAACCTAATGGGCAATCTAATGTGGTTTATTCCCGATTTAATCTTGGCTTGCTTTATCAGCTTGAACTTGGTAATGTATTTGTTATCGCTGGAGTTGACCTTCCCGTAGTTCAATTTATCATAACCAGACTTCGTACTGGGTTTAAATCCGACCTCCACCAACTGACTACGCTCCAGCTCGCACTCAATGATTATGTCTGTTGGGATGATACCGCTGCTCAACCTGATACCAATTTCATCTCCGCCTTGCCACAGGATGTCGTCGTCTAGTATAACATGGTTGGCATTGTACTTGTCGTGCTGTGTGATTCTCTCGTTGTATATCCACCACCCGTATATCATTTTCTGCAAGACGTTGTAATCCGTTGTGGCATCTTCCTTGGGGGTGGTCAAGAACCCGAGTATTCTGGCACCGCTGGAATAATCCGCATAGTTGACTAAAGTGGAGCCTCTGGAAATCAAATTGAGCACGGAGTCAACCCATATTTTGTTGCTATTCGGCTCGACTATTGTGTTGTTGACAAAAGTTAAATTATCTAGCAACCCATCGTAATCTGATTTCACTTCTTGTTTGATGGAATCAACGGAACTCTTAATCATAGTGTTGACATACTCTTTCAACTCCTTGATATCACTCAAATTCTCCAAACCCATTAGCTTCTCATCCAAGTACGATTTCTGGTAGTTGTCAATGAACTCGCACAAAAACTGGTGAAACTCCGGCGTCACTTGTATCATATTGTTGTTCAATTGGATGATATCGCTTGATTTCCCTGTTTCGAGTCCCCGCGATAGTCTTTCGTTGAGTTGGTTTATTTCATACTGCACTTGCAACAATACATCCTGCTGATCGCTTCGAGATTTCTTCAAGTCTTGCTCCAATCGATGTAGTCTCCCATCCAACTTGGCTAGTCTTATTGATTCCGGGAAGTTGAACTCAGGTAGTGTGATTCTGTCTCCATTGATAAACAAGTACCCAATTGATGTCATCAAGAACGATACAATTGATATGATGGTAGCGAGTTTCCAATTGAAAGATGCCTTCTTGTTGTTGTTATCCCGTTCTGGCATCTCGGACTTGGCTCTCTTGATACTTTCAATCACCACCGGTGCGTCTTCATCTGAGGAGTACCTGTCATCCTCACTTTGGTCCTCACCAACTGCATCGTGATATTCAGTGTCATTGAACACGCTCTTCTCATGGAACGGTGACCTATTTTCAGTTGTACCATTTGGTTTGTCAAGTCGATCAAGTAGGGAAATGTAACTGTGATCATAAAGATGGCTGCGACTGAACTCTTCAGAAATAGAACCGTCACTTCGTATACCTCCTTCGTCTCTGTACGTATCGCTATCACTCCCACCTTGGTATTCATACTCATAATCGTTATCATCTGCATCGTCGTCGAACTCATCATTCAAAAATTTCATATACGTCTCATTGATATAATCCTCATCAATCTCTTCCTCTTCCTCCTCCTCTTCTTCTCCTTCTCTCAAGACGCTTGAGATCTTGTCGTCTATTGATACACTGGAGTTGGGAAGACCATAGTAGTTTGATGGCCGAAGCGGTTTCGCCTTGCCCACAGTATGGTTCAAGTGTATTGATGCATCCTCGTCTGTGTCACCTCTGAATCTAGGTACTTGGGGGAACCCGTTCATGTCGTCGTTGCTGCTGTTGCTGCTGCCTTTTGATGAAAATTTGGAAGCTGGCAACAGGATTGGAAACAACAAAAATCTCAAAACGACAACCAGCAAAAAAAAAAATTAAAATGCAGTGGAAACGCGACCGTGGGAATTGTGCGATTTAGTGCAATGATTTTGATGTGACATACGAAAACAGCGGAGTAGCTGGTGCAAAAGAGCGATTGGTGGTGGTCTTGCTGAAAGCCGTTGGGAACAGTAGGGCAGGGTTTATGAAGTTCGCAGAGTTAGTTTTGATAGTTGGCTGCGACAATGAACCAAGCACACGCGTCATGGTCTATGCGGTAACGCAGAGTGACACTATTTCCTTCAACCTACTCTGAGTGATGGCTTGAAGTTCAGCACAGGCTCATTGGGTTAAAGCAGAGCAAGAGTACGATAACTTCCAACATAGGCAAGCCGAGGATAGAAGCGCATCAACCAGACCAACGAAAGTACGGCTGCGGTGCTTACATAAGCAAAGGCAATTGTATGCGAATATATCACATTATACGACTTTCTGATTCTCGGTACAACGCGTCGACACCGAGGAAAACAAGACACACGTGTATAAAACACCCTACACAAGCTAAAAGGCTCTGATATCAGACTCAGTAGTGTTCTTGATGGTAGCCAAACCAATCATATCCTTCTCCAAGTCAACAGCAAGGAACAACCATCTGAAGATCTTTGGACCCAACTGAGCCGTGTCGCCTGGTCTAAGGGTGATATCACACCTGTGACCCAGCGCGTTTGGTTCCAACATGGCCGTCAATGGGAAGGTGTAGTCGACGCCGTTGAGATTGTAGGTAAAGTTGTGCTTGGCTGCAACATCACAGTCAATGGTGAGTGTCTGCGCTGGGTTGTTATAATCGTCCTTTGGCAAACTCCCGATGAATTTATCGAAAGCGTCATGAGGCAAAAACCCATTTATACCACCACTGTCAAGCGTGTAGTTTTTATTGACAGGGATTTTCACCCCGTCGAATTCGACGTAGTTGAGATTGGCTTGAACGTTGGCTCCTTTGATACTGCTCCAATGGATCTCGCTGTCGAGCTTGGCGGCATCATACCCCCCAATAACCAAGGAACCTGGAGAATCGTCCCTGTTGTAGAGGTTTAACGAATACGCAGCTTTATCTATGGCACCACTGTACTTCGCCGCCCATGCTATGTGCTCTTGGAGATCATCACTGGGAGGGTGAGACAAGCCTAGAATCCCGTACTGGAAGCCGCAGCTTTCGGTGACATCCATGATACTGTAGTTGGACACTTTCATACCGCCAAAATAAACATCCTCAAAGATGTTTTCACCCAGGTAGTAGTATACCTGGGTAAAGTGCTCTGTCAGATATCTGTGTCTTCTAACAGCCGAGGTGGATGAAGACGAATTGTACAAGTAGTTTCTATCACACCTGTCGTTAACACAGTTGACGGTGGTATCAAAGATCGTGGTCAACCATGAGCCAGTATCAACGATAAGCTTGACCTTCTTTCTCTCGGAACCTACTTCCAACTCAGCGAAGGGATAAGTGCTAAATGGGAGGGTCTCAACAGCAGTATTACCGTCTCTCTTGCCACTGGTGCCACTCTGGCCGAAATCTAACTTGATAACCTTATCTTTGGCCTTCTTGACAGCTGCAGCAAACGCCAAAGCAGCAGTGAATAAACTAAGAAGCAAATAACGAACCAACATCTTTGGTGCTGTTTCCAACAGTACAAAAAGTTAAGACTGCTACGGATGGAATGGCACATATTTATACTTTTCTAATCTGTTGAGGTCAACCATTTTACTCAACACTTTCAGGTTAATGAAAAAGTACTGTCTCTATGGATGCAACGGGTGTGTCGTTGACTTTGTTGCATTTCATTGTTGGTTGGAAGCCCGCGACAACTCAGCATGATCTAAAGAGCAAGCAATGAGCCAACCAATTACAACTTCTCCGCCTTTCTGCTTATCATTCCCCTATTGCGTTGCCAATCAGTCTTGCACGGTTCCAAAGATAGTTCATTGTTGGTGTATTGAATTTTGATGCCAATCGGTGGTTGGTAGCCCTGCGCGTGATTGAATTTTGGTGGATACCATCAAGAGAGCAACGATGGGGCTTGTTGATGCTTGAAGGTGCCGACATCAATGAGGAAGACCTTTGTTTAATGTACTTTGCATGCATTAATTATCATTATACTGGACCTATTCAAGGTTGATGAAAAAACGTGTGCCTTCTACTACTGTCAAAATGCCCAACTCCGCATAGGTCACAACTTGTTGACGAAAACTGACAAAAGACCGCCAATTACGCCTCCCAGGTAGGCACCAACTAACAATGTAATTGGCCACTGTTGCCAAGGTCTGTCCCAGTCCAACGGTATTGGGATAACTCCAAGCCAACATCCTCCCAAAGTCAACAACACCAGTGACAAGATAGTATGGTGGAAAATCGTTCTGTACAAGCTGTCTTCGTTGAACAACTTCTTGAACTGATTCAAATCCAAGTTGTACAACACGATCAACGGACTGAATATCAACAATGACAAGTGCAACGACAAGTATAATGTCTTCAACGAATACTTGTAAACTGGAGCGCCCATCAACACAATAGCCACAAACAAGGGCGCTGCCAATACTATACTGACAAAAATACTGGACCCAATCAACAACGGGACGTTCACACCCTTTGATTTCTTGCTCAAGTTGGAGTAAACAATGTAGTTGTAGATGATCTGTATGGGGATGCTTGTCAAAAATCCTCGCAACATAACCTCTTCAACATCCGAAGTCAAGCCCAGGTAAAGCATTCCTAGAAGAATTAGGATATTGTGGAAAGGAACAGCAAGCAACCCACTTTTGAGCTGGGGAACAACGTTGCCAGATGCTTTGGATGACAGCTTGGACTCAGCCCCTGGTTGGCCGCCTGCCAATGCTTTGGAAACGTCCTGTTGGAAAGAGACCGACTTCTTAATTGGCTTATGGCTTGTCATTGGTATGGTAGATATCGGTGGTGGTGACGGCCCTGTGGGGTGTCGTTGTCGTAACTCCTCGTTGTGTTTTTTTCGCTGTTTGAGTCCGTTGTCTCTGAGTGTTTGAAAAATTTTTGCTGGGAGACAAAAGAAAAACAAGAGACAGCCATTCTTGAACAACACCAGACCAGCGCCTCCGCTTTCTAACGAGATCCTTACCAATGGATGCATACCGTGAACTTATAGACCCATCACGTGTCAATAATTGTGTTGGGTGCAACTTCATATCTCCAACACAGAAGAACTTGGTTGTTGGTAAAGGGTCGTTGTTGCAGATTTTCGACATTATCACACCAAGACTACCAACGGCCAACAAACCTCACTATAGATTGAAACTAGTCAGTCAGTTCAAATTGCAAGGTACCATCACCGATTTGAAACCCATCAAGACTATTGAAAACCCCAACTTACACTACTTGATTGTCTCCACGAAATACGCCAAGTTCTCCATCATCAAATGGGACCATCACCTCAACACGATCTCCACTGTGTCCTTGCACTACTACGAAAATGCCATCCAGAATTCGACCTACGAGAAATTATCAGTGTCGGAATTGTTATTGGAACCAACATATAACTCAGTGAGTTGTTTGCGATTCAAGAATCTTCTTTGTTTCTTACCCTTTGAAACCATTGACGAAGAGGATGACGACGACGAAGAAGACGAGGAGGAAGAAGAACAAGACGAAAAGGATAATGACAAAGGCGAAGAAATGAAGGATGACAACGAAAAGGAAACCAATGGAAACAGTAATGAACCAAGACTGTTCTACGATGCCAGTTTCATCGTCGATGCAACCACATTGGATTCCTCAATTGGCAGTATTGTCGACATGCAGTTCTTACATAACTATAGAGAACCTACAATCGGCGTGTTGTCTCTGAAATCTGAAGTATGGGCGGGTAATCTACTTAAATCCAAAGATAATATACAATTTCAAGTCTTAACGCTAGATTTAAACCTGAAATCCACAATTTCTGTCTTCAAGATTGATAACTTGCCTTATGAAATAGATAGAGTGATACCTTTGCCTAGTCCATTGAATGGGGTGTTATTGGTTGGATGCAATGAGTTGATACACGTTGACAACGGTGGTGTTATGAAGCGTATAGCTGTCAACAAGTTCACGGAGTTGACCACTGCTTCCATCAAGAGTTTCCAGAACCAGTCAGATTTGGAGTTGAAATTGGAAGGTTGTGCTGTTGTACCTATTCCAGATGACCACCGTGTGTTGTTGGTGTTGAAGACTGGAGAGTTCTACTATATCAATTTTGAACTAGACGGGAAATCGATAAAGAGGGTGCACGTTGACGTCGTGGACAAGAAATTGTACGAGAAAGTCAAACTAACATACCCGGGAGAAGTTGCCGTATTGGATAAGAATTTATTGTTCTTTGCCAACACAAGCGGCAACAGTCCGTTAGTGCAAGTCAAGTATCGTGATTCGTTAACAGACTCAAAAAGCCGAGCAGTCGAGGAGGAAGAATCAGAAGAGGAAGACGACAAGAAGGATGATGATGAAGATGACGATGATTTGTATAAAGAAGAAGAGGAGGAAGAAGAACAAAAGAATTTGAGCAAGACCCACATTGAGTTTGTCTACCATGACGAGTTGATCAACAACGGTCCAGCTAGCAGTTTCACGTTGGGTGTGTGCTCTCGTGAGCAATTCAAATGCAATTTGCCCAACCCGGCCTACAACAAAGTCTCGATCATCAGTAACGCAGGTACCCATGAATCTACAAAGTTGAACATAATAACCCCGACAATCCAACCGAACATATCGTCGTCTTTGACTTTCTCCCAGGTGAACAGAATGTGGAACTTGAATCAAAAGTACTTGATAACTTCTGATGATGTTAACTTCAAGAGTGAGATCTTTCAGATTGAGAAATCGTACAAGCGCATGAAGTCCAAGGATTTTATCAATGACGAGTTGACAATCAACATGCACGAGTTGAACAATGGCAAGTTCATACTACAGGTCACCCCTCATCAGATTGTGCTTTATGATAACAAGTTCAAGCAGAGGTTCAATTTGAACGACGAAATCAAGGAGGACGAGATATTGAGCAGTGTTTTGCGAGACGAGATTTTGATGATTTTCTTAGCAAGTGGTGACGTTATGATCTTTGCCATCAACACTTACAACGAGTCGTACGATAAGGTGGAGATCCCTAAACTATTGGCAGACACCATTATAACCACTGGCTACATCACCAACTCACACTTGTTAAGTGTTGTCCTGAAAGACGTCAGCCCGTTGCTCAAAAAGAGAAAGCATAGTTTGGTAAATGGTGCTCCTGTGAAAACACCAAACGTCGAACCACCAAAAGCCAATAAGCTGAAGACATTCATATTGGTAACGGGTGATAACCGTATTGTTGCATTCAACAGATTCCACGGAGAGAAATGTTTCCAATTGAACGATGTTGGCAGGTTCACAGACAATCTTGTCTTGGGGTTCTTTGATCCAAATCAGCAAACAGTTGACCCATTCATAAAGCAAATCATGTTGAACGAATTGGGAGACAAGGTTGACAAGGATGAGTATTTGACGATATTGACTATTGGGGGTGAAGTATACATGTACAGACTTTACTACGATGGAGAAAACTACTTCTTTAGAAAAGAAAAAGACTTGGCGATCACCGGTGCTCCAGAGAATGCGTTCTCATATGGTACGTCTGTGGAAAGAAGGTTGGTTTATTTCCCCAACTTGAACGGGTTTACATGTATCTTCCTTACCGGTGTTATCCCATATTTGATCTTGAAGACCGTTCATGCCATACCGAGAATATTCCAGTTTTCTAAAGTTCCAGCGGTCTCCATTTCTGCCTTTTCAGACTCCAAGATAAAGAACGGATTGATCTTCTTGGATAACGAGCAGAATGCTAGAATTTGTGAATTGCCCTTGGACTACAGCTATGAATTCAACTTGCCCATGAAGCACGTGCCTATTGGTGAATCAATCAAGGACATCACATACCATGAAAGCTCTGACTGTGTGGTTGTTTCAACCTTTAAGGAAATTCCTTATAATTGTCTTGATGAAGAAGATAAACCAATTGTTGGTGTCATGGAAGACAGACCAGCAGCTACATCATTCAAAGGATCCATCAAATTGATTTCTCCTTACAACTGGTCGGTCATTGACACTGTTGAATTAGAAGATAACGAAGTTGGTATGACTTTGAAGTCGATGGTGTTAGACGTTGGTTCCAGCTCGTTGATTAAGAAATTCAAAAGCAAGCGTGAGTACATTGTACTTGGTACAGGTAAGTACAGAATTGAAGATCTCGCTGCCAATGGTGCTTTCAAAATCTTTGAGATTATCGATATCATTCCTGAACCGGGCAGACCTGAAACCAACCACAAGTTCAAGGAAACATTCCAGGAGAACATCAAAGGTGCCGTCACCAGTGTTTGTGAGCTCAGCGGAAGGTTCTTGGTATCACAGGGTCAAAAGGTTATTGTTAGAGACTTGCAAGACGATGGTACCGTCCCGGTTGCATTCTTGGACACGCCTGTTTATGTGTCCGAGTCCAAAAGCTTTGGCAATTTGTTGATCCTAGGAGACCCTTTGAAAGGGTGTTGGTTAATCGGGTTTGATGCCGAGCCATTCAGAATGATCATGTTGGGCAAAGACACACAGCATTTGTCCGTGGAGTGCGCCGACTTTATTGTTAAAGACGATGAGATATACATTGTGGTGGCCGACAACAACAACGTTCTTCACTTGTTGAGTTACGATCCAGATGATCCACAGTCAATCAACGGTACGAAGCTATTGACCAAGGCATCCTTTGAAGTGAGCTCGCCGGTTTCCGCCTTGAGGTCCTTGCCCGTTGATGATAGCAATTTCCAGACCATCGGATCCACCGAAGACGGATCTTTCTTCAACGTGTTTCCCGTCAGTGAAGCCACCTACAGAAGAATGTACATTTTGCAGCAGCAGTTGAGTGACAAAGAGTACCATTACTGTGGATTAAACCCAAGATTGAACAGAGTGGGCAACCTCGAGTTGAAAGACAACAATACCAACCTCAAGCCTATTTTGGACTACGACTTGATCAGGGTGTTTGCCAAGTTGAACAACGACAGGAAGAAGAATTTTGCGAATAAAGTGAGTGGTAAGTCTGCGCTACAGGATATCTGGAAGGATATCATTGCGTTCGAACACACTTTAGATGTTTTGTAGAATAATGTATAATTAAGAATAAACTTTCTTTTTTGTTAGGTAACATGATGTGACTACAGTCTAGATGCGGTTATCGAGCCATTTTAGCACGGCTACATGTATTGCATAGGTTAATTTATTTAGGTGGCTGGAGTTATGAGGGGGCATGTTGTGAATCACCGCAACCCCATGCTCATTTGGGGCAATCCTCGTTTGAACTAAAAAATCGTGGAAGGTTCCTCATCAAGAATTTGGTACAGCATGAACTAAAGAAACAAAGCATGTGAGTTATATCAATGAATAGCCCTCTTCAATATAAGAAATATTTGTTAGAGGTATATGACATTATAATCGATGTACCTGGAGATATCCCTAAAAAACACCATCCAAAAGCAACCGCTATTTCAGAAGAAAAAAAATACCTGTATTAAGAATCTATATTACTATATTATACATTACCGAAAATTGAAAAGATATACTTTGAGCTGTGTAAGACAAGCACGTCATTCACAACTATATCATGAAGAAAATGAAAGAGACAATCAATCCAAGCATACCGCTTGAAGTGAAAGCAGCAGCGACACCTTCATAGGTGGTGAAGGTGAAGCTTGAGCTGGAGCCCGAGGCAGCCGCAACGGTAGACACACTGCTGATTTGTTGGACCACTGGGGTCTCAGTGACGATGTTATCAGTGATGACGTTGACTGTAGATGCCTTTGCAGTGGAAGCAGCAGCAGAGAAGGAGGAAGAAGAAGAAGAAGAAGTGGCACTGGAAGATTTCACTGGAGTTTCATGGGTAGTAGCAGATTCAACACCTTTAATGGATTCTGTGGTAGCGGCGTGTGTTTCAACAGTGTCTTCTTGAGCAGCAACGGAAGAGGATGAAGGTAATGGACAGTAGGTAGTGTAGATAGTTTCTTCACTAGTGTAGACGAAAACACCGGTAGTTTGTTCAACTTCGTGACACTTGTCAGCGGAACAGGAGGTGACGGTGACGACAGTGGTGCCGTATTTGGTAACGGTTTCGTCAGCGGAGGAAGAAGTGACTTTGGTGGTGGTTTCTGGGCTGCCAGTAGTGGTTTTAGCTTTGGTAGTTCCTTCAGACACGGTTTCGACGACGGTACTACGTATTGGAGCTTTTTCACTGGATTGGACACCGGCAATGGTGTTTGGATGGGTGGCAGTAGAAGTAGTTTCAGCAGCAGCAGTAGTAGATGATGACTTTTTGGCAGAGACAGTAACCAATGGAACATAAGTAGTGTAGGTGGTTTCATCTTCGGTGACAACTGACACACCAGTAGTGTAGACAGTTTGGAAGCATCTATCGTCTGCACAAGAAGTAACGGTGATCACGGTGGTTTCAACATCAGTCTGTTCGGTCTCACCTGGGGTGGTGATAGCAGCAGTACCAGTAGGAGTAGCAGAAACATTAGCAACAGTGGTGACAACAGTCAAGACACCATCAATGGTAGTTGTGTAGGTAGTCAAGCTTTCCAAGTCAGTGGTGACATGGCAGTTATTGTCGGCGTCACAGACGGTTCTCGTGACTTGCACAAAATCGGTATCATACTCGGTTTCGTATTCGTATTGGACTTCTTGGGAAGAACCAGATTCAACAGGAGCAGCTGACGATTCAGCGGATACTCCAGAATTGGTAACGCCAAGACCAACACCGGCAAGGGAAGCACCGTCAGATGAGACTGGGACAGCTGTGGTGACAACAGTCAAGATACCGTCGATGGTGGTGGTGTAGGTAGTTAAGCTTTCTAAGTCAGTGGTGACGTAGCAGTTGTCGTCGGAGTCACAGACAGTTCTGGTGACTTGTTCAATGTTGGTATCAGTTTCGGTTTCGTATTCGTAGACAATCTCTTGAGATTCGCTTGATTCGGCAGGAACTGGAGCTGCAGACAAGGATGGGATGGTATTATTCAGGTAGTATGGGGCCGAAGCTGATGGGATAACCGGAAGGTGGGTCGAGGCGTAATCATCGGATGAGCAATCGGAAAGTGATGCTATACTAGTGGACCTTATAGTATCAAGGGTGGTAGTGGCCACGGCGGCGGCAAACAACACGGTAAGTGGTAAAATCGATTTCATTATTATATCAATCTCGTTAGCGAGTGAACGGAATATTTCAAGGATATGAGGTTTTTTTTGGAGATGCAATCAATAGGGATATATATCTGACAGGAAAAAGGGAAGTTCAAAAAAATAGAAGCCTGCTCGGAACATCATGTTATTTTATAGATCATGCTGATCTAAGTGGGGGGCAGGTGGGCGTCGATAAAGCGTAGTCGAACCACTTGCAAGGAATCAAACGAAAAAGAGCTGCAGCTGGTTATACGTGACTTCAACAAGCAACATTAGGCAGCAAGTCAGGTTAATTAAAAAAGCTTATTGTAAGTCTGCTGCATTAATCCTAAATCGCTACTGGGAGAAAAGCCATTGCAGCTAACAAGGTTGGCTGGGGGGGGGGGGGGGGGGGTGTTTAAATCTGGATTTGCGAAACTT
>JAJMBE010000182.1:0-19406 GCA_030565125.1 Candida pseudoviswanathii
GTGAAGAACACTCTTTCCCTACCCGACGCTCTTCCGCTCTCTCTCCCTCTCCCTCTCCCTCTCCCTCTCCCTCTCACTCTCCGTCTCCCTCTCCCTCTCCCTCTCACTCTCCGTCTCCCTCCTTCTCTCTTTCTTGTTGTTTTGTGTGAAAGGGGGAGGTGAATTATTTTTTCATTCTATTATTTTGTTTTACATTATTGTGTCTCCGAATTGGTCGTCAATTATTCTCTTCCGTTATTTTATGCACTGCACTTTAGGTTGTGTTTGTGTCATTATTTACTTTTCCACCACAATAACAAAAGAGAAAAAGTTTAAAACGCGAGACGCGAATCCCACAAAAAAAAACCGAAAGACAACATTCTTCTCGCCATGTTGACACGACTCCGGATTTTTAGGGTTTTTTCATCACGTGTGCGTGTTGAGAATCTACAACTGAACAGAATATTAAACACAACATAATAAAAGACATGTATATTAAACTCAGCTAGTAATCGCTGCTAGAATGAACAATGCAATCGTTAGTAGTTGTTATGCTAATAGAGTATATACAAGCCATTTACAACAGATTATTAACAGATGTCGGCGAAAATGCTACTTTCCAGTCGCTGAAGAGAAAAAAAAACTTGAACAAAAATTTTGCAAGTTGTCACGGTGCCTACTTATTGTATTTTGCCCCTTGCTCTCTGCCAAAAAAAAAAAAGATGACACATGCACACGACAAGCTGTTCGGTTTTTGCACGACCTTATCGCCCTAATGAATCCTCTGTTACCCCTATATCATGGAAGCGGTTGCTTCTCTGTCTTAGGATTGTGAAGTCCGTTCTAAGGATGGTGAAAAAACCATGGCCATAACAAGGAGACAATTCACGGCGTTGTCTCCTTTTTGAGATAATCACCGGGAACCCTTGCTGTTCTCCGAAGTTGAACTAGACGTAGTCCGAAACCTCAACTCCTATTCATTCGATGGCAGATTCACAGCTACTCATAGACATATAGAAGCACACGCTACCTAGGTCAACCCAATTCTCAATTGTCAAACTTTGCAACCGCTCTAATTTCACACGCACACAAATCCATCCCAGAGATCAAGGATCCGCACGAGTGTTTTTTTTCTTTCTTGTCAAGTTTTTCACTCTGTCTTATCCTGTAACCACACCCCCTGATAACACACACACATATGCATCTCCTCAAATCGCTAAGTCAATCAAACACAGACATTCGGATCCTATGGACCTCGGTATTCCTACGCATGGCAAGCTACGGCTTAACCAACCAAGTCTTGACTCTCTACCTCAAGTCCTTAGACATCGATGAGTCCAACATTGGGTTGTTCATGACGTTGACTTTGGTTGGCGACACCTTCATATCGTACTACTTGACGTGGAATGCAGATAGGATAGGCAGGAAGATAGTCATGATTATCGGAACCATGATGATGCTTGTATCCGGGTTGGTTTTCTATTTCAGCTCAAACTTCTACGTCTTGTTGGCAGCAGCCATATTCGGGGTGATTTCGCCAAGTGGTGACGAAACGGGGCCCTTCAAGAGCGTGGAAGAGGCAAGTATAGCTCATTTGACGCCACATAACCACAGGCCGGAGATCTTTGCCTTCTATGGATTGTTTGCTACTTTTGGTGCTGCTCTTGGCTCGTTGGTCTGTGGTGGGTTGATCGATTACTGGAACTTGAGCTTGGACATCCCGCTCATTCGATGCTATAAATTGGTTTTCCTTGTTTATGCCGTCATTGCGTTGGTGAAGTTCTGCTTGATGTGCTTTGTGTCCGTGAAAGTTGAAGTTGGGTATGATAACTTTGTCGATGAACACACTGAATTGCTTGAAGGTGACCGCTCAGCATCAGACAATGAAGAGGAGGATTCCAAACCATCATGGTTCGATTTGTCAAAGACAGCCAAGTTTTATTTGCCACGGTTATTGTGCGTGTTCATGTTGGATTCGTTGGGTTATGGGTTCATGCCTAGTGCTTGGATTGTCTACTACTTGAAGATGACCTTCTCATTGACAGCTATGGCATTGGGTACATTATTCTTCATCACAAACATGGTTGATTCTGTGTCATCGTTGCCATCAGCGTTCTTGTCAAAGTTCTTGGGTCCAGTGAAAGCAATTTTGTTCACGCAGGTGCCGTCAGCTATTTTCATGGGATTGATAACTTTCTGTACTACTTACTTTCCCGTTGCTGCGTTGTTGGTGTTGTATTACACCACAAGCACCATGGATGTTGTTCCGCGACAAATCTTGCTAACGTCAATCATGCCCAAGAGAGACGTCACCAAAGTGATGGGCATTGTGAACATTGGCAAGACGTTGGCGCGATGCGTGGGGCCAATAATAACCGGCAAACTCGCAAGCGCCAATAAGTTGTATTTTGGGTTTTTGATCAATTCGGTGTGCGTTTTGTTAGCGGATGTCGTTTTGGCAACTAATTTTTTGCACCTAGATCGCGATATCTTGCTAAAGCAAAGTCTTGTGCAGAACATAGAGTAAGTATTAGAGATTATGTATACTTTGTTTGTAATTGGTCCGAGAGGTAATCACTCGAGTTCCAAGAAAACATGGTAGATTTGTAGCAATACAGAGAAACTGACGTAAGTTTACTTCGTGGGAGCATAAGTAAGCCCAAGTTGAGAAAAATTCAACCGCAGGTCATTACCCACCACAAAACAAACCCAAATCCAACTTGAAAAATTTACTGGGTTTGTCCGAGTGAAAATCTGGGGAAGTTTGGTTTCTTCCTCGGTCACAGGACGATGAATGGTGGATTGCGGGCAATGGAAAAAAAAGAACGTGCCGACGGAGTAACAAAAATGTTACAGTGCGCACTACTTATCCCGCTAAGGTGATAAACTGCAAAAACACACCGTCAAGGAGAAGTCGACGTTTTGCCACCACTTGTGAAGGGAAGAAGAGTCGTTGAGTTGATGTAATTAAGCTGGCACGTAGATACCAGAAGGTTCTAGAGTAGAGCTTGGGTGGTGTTTGGCCCTGTTTGGACCACGGATAGAGATGGAGAATCCCTTGGTTAGAGCGGAGAGGAAAAAATTGAAACTTTGCATATCCCACTTCATTATCCTTGATGTAACCGTTTTATGGGGTAATTAAAGTGTGGAAAAATAATCAGGGAGACATATTCCCGATCAATTGGGTGGTGGTCGCTCAATTTCTGTGAATAGTAGGCTCAGTGGTGTGTATTGGGATTGGTAGTAGTCTGTATAAGCAGTGTTATATAACCCATTGCTTGTTGATTCCTACTTTGCTGGCAAAAGTGACAACTGTAGTTGTGAGATAATCCTCGGTTATTACGCCTGGGGGGCAGACAGCCAAAGTTGTGCCCGTGCGACAATGGCATCAGAAGAAACAGAAAAAAAACACAGGCATTTTTATCCACATGCACACTACCCCCACTATTCCTGTCTGCAGTGTGCTTGTGTGTGGCCCCCCGCAGAATCAACAGGGCAAACTCTGGAGCCTGAATCTTTATATAAACTTCAGGCATTGGCCCCCCTTTTCACAATTCTTCACATCCACCATTTTTTTTCTTCTTTCCTACCATATTAGTTTTTTTTATTCTTTTCCTACCTATCTGATTATTATCAAACATCTGGTCATCCTCAAAAGAAAGAAAGAAACTATAACGATCAATCATGTCTCCAGTTGATTTTAAAGATAAAGTTGTGATCATTACCGGTGCCGGTGGTGGTTTGGGTAAATACTACTCCCTCGAATTTGCCAAGTTGGGCGCCAAAGTCGTCGTTAACGACTTGGGTGGTGCCTTGAACGGTCAAGGTGGAAACTCCAAGGCCGCCGACGTTGTCGTTGACGAAATTGTCAAGAACGGTGGTGTTGCCGTTGCCGATTACAACAACGTCTTGGACGGTGACAAGATTGTCGAAACCGCCGTCAAGAACTTTGGTACTGTCCACGTTATCATCAACAATGCCGGTATCTTGAGAGATGCCTCCATGAAGAAGATGACTGAAAAAGACTACAAATTGGTCATTGACGTGCACTTGAACGGTGCCTTTGCCGTCACCAAGGCTGCTTGGCCATACTTCCAAAAGCAAAAATACGGTAGAATTGTCAACACATCCTCCCCAGCTGGTTTGTACGGTAACTTTGGTCAAGCCAACTACGCCTCCGCCAAGTCTGCTATGTTGGGATTCGCTGAAACCTTGGCCAAGGAAGGTGCCAAATACAACATCAAGGCCAACGCCATTGCTCCGTTGGCCAGATCAAGAATGACTGAATCTATCTTGCCACCTCCAATGTTGGAAAAATTGGGCCCTGAAAAGGTTGCCCCATTGGTCTTGTACTTGTCGTCAGCTGAAAACGAATTGACTGGTCAATTCTTTGAAGTTGCTGCTGGCTTTTACGCTCAGATCAGATGGGAAAGATCCGGTGGTGTCTTGTTCAAGCCAGATCAATCCTTCACCGCTGAGGTTGTTGCTAAGAGATTCTCTGAAATCCTTGATTATGACGACTCTAGCAAGCCAGAATACTTGAAGAACCAATACCCATTCATGTTGAACGACTACGCCACTTTGACCAACGAAGCTAGAAAGTTGCCAGCTAACGATGCTTCTGGTGCTCCAACTGTCTCCTTGAAGGACAAGGTTGTTTTGATCACCGGTGCCGGTGCTGGTTTGGGTAAAGAATACGCCAAGTGGTTCGCCAAGTACGGTGCCAAGGTTGTTGTTAACGACTTCAAGGATGCTACCAAGACCGTTGACGAAATCAAAGCCGCTGGTGGTGAAGCTTGGCCAGATCAACACGATGTTGCCAAGGACTCCGAAGCTATCATCAAGAATGTCATTGACAAGTACGGTACCATTGATATCTTGGTCAACAACGCCGGTATCTTGAGAGACAGATCCTTTGCCAAGATGTCCAAGCAAGAATGGGACTCTGTCCAACAAGTCCACTTGATTGGTACTTTCAACTTGAGCAGATTGGCATGGCCATACTTTGTTGAAAAACAATTTGGTAGAATCATCAACATTACCTCCACCAGTGGTATCTACGGTAACTTTGGTCAAGCCAACTACTCGTCTTCTAAGGCTGGTATCTTGGGTTTGTCCAAGACCATGGCCATTGAAGGTGCTAAGAATAACATTAAGGTCAACATTGTTGCTCCACACGCTGAAACTGCCATGACCTTGACCATCTTCAGAGAACAAGACAAGAACTTGTACCACGCTGACCAAGTTGCTCCATTGTTGGTCTACTTGGGTACTGACGATGTCCCAGTCACCGGTGAAACTTTCGAAATCGGTGGTGGTTGGATCGGTAACACCAGATGGCAAAGAGCCAAGGGTGCTGTCTCCCACGACGAACACACCACTGTTGAATTCATCAAGGAGCACTTGAACGAAATCACTGACTTCACCACTGGCACTGAAAATCCAAAATCTACCACCGAATCCTCCATGGCTATCTTGTCTGCCGTTGGTGGTGATGACGATGATGATGACGAAGACGAAGAAGAAGAAGACGAAGGTGATGAAGAAGAAGACGAAGAAGACGAAGAAGAAGACGATCCAGTCTGGAGATTCGACGACAGAGATGTTATCTTGTACAACATTGCCCTTGGTGCCACCACCAAGCAATTGAAGTACGTCTACGAAAACGACTCTGACTTCCAAGTCATTCCAACCTTTGGTCACTTGATCACCTTCAACTCTGGTAAGTCACAAAACTCCTTTGCCAAGTTGTTGCGTAACTTCAACCCAATGTTGTTGTTGCACGGTGAACACTACTTGAAGGTGCACAGCTGGCCACCACCAACCGAAGGTGAAATCAAGACCACTTTCGAACCAATTGCCACTACTCCAAAGGGTACCAACGTTGTTATTGTTCACGGTTCCAAATCTGTTGACAACAAGTCTGGTGAATTGATTTACTCCAACGAAGCCACTTACTTCATCAGAAACTGTCAAGCCGACAACAAGGTCTACGCTGACCGTCCAGCATTCGCCACCAACCAATTCTTGGCACCAAAGAGAGCCCCAGACTACCAAGTTGACGTTCCAGTCAGTGAAGACTTGGCTGCTTTGTACCGTTTGTCTGGTGACAGAAACCCATTGCACATTGATCCAAACTTTGCTAAAGGTGCCAAGTTCCCTAAGCCAATCTTACACGGTATGTGCACTTATGGTTTGAGTGCTAAGGCTTTGATTGACAAGTTTGGTATGTTCAACGAAATCAAGGCCAGATTCACCGGTATTGTCTTCCCAGGTGAAACCTTGAGAGTCTTGGCATGGAAGGAAAGCGATGACACTATTGTCTTCCAAACTCATGTTGTTGATAGAGGTACTATTGCCATTAACAACGCTGCTATTAAGTTAGTCGGTGACAAAGCAAAGATCTAATGAAGTTGTTTTCTCCTGTCGTTTCGTTTTTTTATTATTATTATTAAATATATATTCTTAGTATCAAATGTAAACTTAAATATAAATTATTAGTTTGTTCTTGACAGAGAGATCATCTGGGGTAGATGTACATAATCGTCTGTATTATTCCTCTTCATCAACTGCAAAACTATACATTTCTCTGTTCTCGGAGATTGTTGACGAAAGCAACGATCCTGAACGTTTGTGGAGCTTTGACTTGGAATACTTATGGGTTAAGATCGGCACCAGGAAATCAACAGGGGTATCATTAATAGGATCGATTATCGAACTGCTGGTGTCGTCGCAGGACGTGGTAGCCGGGGTCAAGAATGGCGAGTGCATTGGACCACCGCCGTTGTTACTGTTGTTATTAGACGTGCCGGTGCTGGCACTTGGAGACGTGAAGTAGCTTGACGGGGTAGAAAATAATTTGCTCGAGGACCGAGATTTAGGGAACTGGAACTGTAGTTGTGGTTGTGACTGTGATTGCTGAATGTTCCTTGAACCTTGTCTTCTGTGGAACTGAGGACGCGATGGCTTTCTGGCATCAAAACTATCTGCTGAGTCAATGACGGGTGACGACGACGATGTGTATGGCTCCGTCAAGCTGGATTCGATTGAGCCTGAATCGGAACATGCAGTAGATGAAGCCACCGACGTGATGGAGTTAATGGACGTCGACGAGAAATTCGACGATATGGACTTGCGGTGGCCGCGGTACGACGAGTTTCTAAAAGAAGCGCTTGGTGGCTGGAAATCTTGTGTGAACAACGACGAACTGGACGAGTTGTTGAAAAACTCAAACGACCCTGTAGTTGGTGACGTTACAGGGGACGAGATCAACTTATTTGTGAACATTGGCTGGTCAAGTGAAATCGTGTTTGCCCTCGTGAGTCTATGAATCGTGTTTCCTGGAGTAGGAGGTGGGGGGAGTAGTGGAGCTGGAGGTGGAGGAGTTGGAGATGAGGACTCTCTGACCTTAGGAATCGATCTCTGGCGCTTGATTATCTTCTCGTTTGTTATCGTAGTGAAAGACTGGGAGCGGTAATGAGAAGATGCTCCAGAAGCCCAAAACAATTGGTCTTTTGAGGACGTATTGCGGCTGGAGTACATAGTACCGTTACTACCAAACTGGTAGGACTTGTGTCTTGTCAACTTGTTCTCTTTTCTAATCTTGTCCAAATTCGATTCACACAACTGTTCGTGCTGCTTCATCTCAATGTAACCCTGTGGGCTGCACAATTGGGAGTAGCTCTCATAAAATCGTTTATAACCACCTTCTAGAATCACAATGTCTGGGTATGTCAATCGTGGGTAATTGTCGTAGTTCTGCATACGATCGCATCTTCGTAAATGCTTGGCCATGGTAGGGCCCCTGAAAACACTAAACTCACAATGGAAGATGATTAGTCTCTTGATGTTGTTCTCTTCCTGTTGGTCCTTGAGAAATGTCGATTCCAAGACTTCTTTGGAGGAAATGTTAATGGCGTTGACTATATGGCCACCCTCATACTCGTAATCAAATCGGCAGTCGATGATTATAAACTCATCAAACTCGTGGCCATGGTCACCGCATAAGATCTTGAATAATTGGTCAACAGTTATTCTTGGTAACAAGTCGCTATCCAGATGTTGGAATTCAATATTTGTAAACTTTAAAATTGAATTATCCTCATGCATTTCGTATGACGCGATTTCCTTGTTTGTTTGGTACATGGAATGGAACCTTCTGATCTTAGACGGTTCGTCGTTAAATAGACCGTGGTGTTGATTGCTGTTGCTGCTAGCGTTGCGGCGAATCGGCGAACCAATGTTGATGGTTTCAAAAGTGTCCTCGCCGTCATCTTCATCGTCTTCATCGTTATTATCCTTTGCGTCTTCATCGTCCTCGTCTGAATCGTAGTTGGTTGGAATGTCGTCATTCTCACCAATGGAGTTGAACTCTATTCTTGGAGTGTTGAAAAAACTATGCGAAGATTTGGAGACAACTTCAGACATGGATCGACTCAAGCTGTTGGTGAATTGCTTGGTTTTGGACTTGACTGAAGAAGGTATGACTAGGTTGGATAAATTCTTCAACGGAACACGTGAGAAGTTTATCGCCTGTTGCTTGCCATTTATGCTTGAGTAGTCGTTCTCTGGCAATAGAGCGTGGTCCGGGGGAGAGTCCGGGACGGATGTCTGAGTGGAGGAATAGGACGACATTTCTGAATCAAACTCGTCGATGAATGGGCTGGCGGGTCGGTCTCGTTTGACGCGTAAAACAGATCCTCGGTTGTGATGCTTGGTGATGCTGGATGCAGGCTCGGTATTTGTGGTAGAGTCATTTAATAGTGTCTGTATGATATTGTCATTATGTAGCATGATAAAAATAAGAATGTAGGGAATGCAGGCTAAAGTGTCCAAAGTAAAGGTTTGTGTGTGTGTGTGTGTGTGAAAGTTGGGATTTTCCTTTGGATTTGATTTGAGATGTGGGATGGCAGGACAACTGGTGCAGAATAAGTAGTATTGAAGTATTAAAGAATTAGGACGCAACAATAAAAAAGAAAAGAAAGGTCAATGGATGGATTAAATTATAAGACAGTAACGAATGAAGTATTATCGGTGTTGAACTGATGTTGTATGGGCAGTAAGTTGAAAGTACGATAGGTTGGTTGTCAATATTATATTACTGAAGGTGAAGGGAAAGAAATCCGGGAAACAGAAAGCAAAGAAACAAATAAAGAAAACAAGTGCGTCAAAAATAATTCCTTGCTGGAGAGAAACAGTAACCTGGTAGTCAATATCTGAAATGCCGGATTGATGAGGGAGGGAGGGAATGTAGGTGGGTTAGGTGTGTGGGTGGAAAGGAATGCAATGGGTAGGCCAGAGTATGCCAACGTACACTTGGTTGAAGGAGAGTAGTGAAGTGTGTTGTAAAGTGGTTGTAAAAAAGGAGAGAACAAGAGAAAGAGAAAGAGGAAGAGAATGATTTATAAAGAAGTAGTAAAAACGTATAGTATGGAGAGTGTAAGGTTGTGTCTATGTGGCTAAAAAAAAGATTCAGCTTTTCAGTGTGAAACAACAGACAACAGAAAGAACACTACACTAAAAAATTTTGTTTTGGTTTTAAACATTTTCAGACAACCAACTTTCAAAACAGGCAACACACACTCCACTCCCCCCTCCCCCCCCCCCCAAACCATACAATCTTGCAACAACAACAATCCTCTTTCTCTTTTTTTTTCTTTGTCTATCTGAAATTTCCAACCACCATTCAATCCACTACAACGACACAGATTGCTCTCTTGATTGTTATCCGCTTTTGCGTGTTTCATTTATCTCACACTATCACCCAGTCTGATTGGGTACAGCTGTGTTCCAGCTCTCTCTCTCTAACCGCTCACAATCTAGATCCACATTCCCAGTACCATTCTGATTTGATACACCTGATTCAACACACAACCCCGTAACAACAACAAGAAACAAACACACCATTCGTGTGCTCAAAAAGCACTACGCAACTCACTCTACATGAGGCACGACTTCCATGCACATGCAACATCTCTTTCTCTTTCTCTCATCCTCTCTTTGCATAACACTTGCTTTCGTTGCTGCTGCTCAATGGGATTCCATCTTTCTTTCTGTTTTTCTTTTGTGTCTTTGTTTTCATTTCATCAATCTTTACCCGCCCGTTTTTTTTTCGTGTCGTTGACATTCTTTTTTATTCGCGTCCAACACGTGACACAAAGAAAGAATCGACTAAGCGAAGTTTAATCCTCCCCCAATTGACAAGCGAGCCAGCGAGGAAGCTCATCGACCTAATCTCGATGATCATCGTTATCACCGAATACGGTGGCTACCGCTTACCATCATGTCTGTCTCTCCTCCCACTCCCCACTTGATCTGTGTCACTGTGGATGTTCCTCAAGATGTCTGTGTTTAGTTGTCATGTTACATGGGGTTCAGTGACAGAAACTCACTTTGTGATATTTCGCGGAAATTTTCCGACCTGCCATCAACATCTCAATTTCTGTTTATTTTTTAACCAATTCTTGCAGAATATCAGAACGGCAGATTACACATATGCTTCTCGTCGTGTGCTCTACAGGTTGACCGTGCTTTCGATATGCCAATTAATCTATATTAGTGAATAATTTTTCTGTTTACTCTAATGCATCTAAATAGTCGCTCATGTCACGGTATTTCGACAATGCAGCATAATCTTTAGCTATGATAGTCGAGTCTCCTTCACACTGCTCTTCTTCACTTTCATCCTGATCTGGCTTACGGGTTTCCTTTTTCTTTAGACTATACCTCGTTGAGATGTTCGACATGGTTGAATGAAGCGAGTGATCAGAATCATCTGTCAAATATGCATTCAAGTTCAAACTGGACGACGAACTCGTGATCCTTGACAACCCATACCCAAATTGTGAACTGTTGGAGTTTCGTCGACTGGTACTACCACCTCCCAGCTGGATTCCTTCTCCACTACCGTTGCCTTTTCCCTCCAGGGGTGCTGTTTGCAGCTGTGGCATCGTGGCGTCTCGGAACACCAGCGGGGGCTCAAACATGGATAGCGTGCTATTGTAGTTAACTGCTTTGTCGTTTCGCGCAGGAGATGACAATGAACTTATCGTGGGATTGTTTTGAACTGGAGTCTTGCTATTCTTCTCCTTCTCGAAAAACCTTCTTGAAGGGCTGAAAAAACTGCTTGCGTTGCCGCCATTATACCCAGGTGAGCTTTCTCCAATCACGATAACTGTGCTGTTGGTTGGTGTTGCAGGACCAGAAGAAGTAGGAGGTGTGCTTGCACCTTTTGCGTTTGTTGTTGGGCCCAAACTAGCGGGAGCAGATAGTGCGATGGAGGACTGTGTTAGATCAAGCGGTGTCGGTCGATGTTTGAAATTAAGCTCTTCATCCAAATCACTTAGAATATTTGAAGTATCAATCTCCCCGTCTTCAATACTACCCATAGACGACGAATCAGAATCGGAATCATCCAAGTACGAGTCTAACAAATCGTCCACATGTTCTAGGTCCTTTAACGATAAGTTGCTGTACTTTAAATTACTTGGATTGCGCGTTGCTTGAGATGGATTTGATGTTGCAGTGGTAGTGCTTGGTGGGGCGGACTTTGTTCCGCCATTCCCACTACTAGCACCGCCAAATAGCTTCTTTATCCTCGAAGATATACTCGGTTCGTCGACCTGGTTGCCAATCTCTTTCTTGCAATCCTCGGCTCTGAAAATAGCCTTGTTGAAATTCAAAAACTTCTTCTTTTCCAACTCACTCAAATCAAACGTGGTGAATGGATGCAGCTTGATCTCTCTTAGTGATATCCTTTCCTTTGGGTCCTTTACAAGTATCTTCTTAATCAAATCCTTAAACTGCTTCAATTCCTCAATATCCTCATCAGTCACTTTCGAAGTATGCTTAATCGTCGGGAACTTCAACTCCAGCTTCACTATACTCTTGCACATTTCAAACTCATTGTTCCCAGTAAATGGCAAATGGTTAAACATCATGCCGTACAACGTGACCCCAAGACTCCAGATATCAATCATATAATCAATCTTGATCTTATTCCCCGCGTGGTTCTCGTTCGTAATCATCGAGTACCGATTATTCACAAACTGACACAACTCCGGCGCGTAAAATGCAGGCGTACCCATGATCCTCAGTAGTTCCCTATCGTCATTTGCGTTATTCTCCATGATCAAACTCACACCAAAGTCCGAGATCTTGATCGTGTTTGCGCCGTCAATCAACAAGTTCGACGGCTTCAAATCCCGATGGATGATATGCTTGTACTCGTGCAAGTACTCCAACCCGTTCACGACGTCCCGGAGGACCTTGTTCAACACTAGCGAGGTTCGCAGTCGATGATGGCTGTACTTCTCATAGTAGTGATTGTAGTTCTTCCAGTCAATCTCACCAAATTTACAGTACTCCAATATAAGCAAGATCTTGTCGAACTTCAAGTCGTTGATTACCTGTTTTAGCTTCACCACGTTGGGGTGGCTGCACTCCTTCATGATCTTGATCTCCCGGTTGATCTTCACCGCTATGCTCATGTACGATTTCCCAAGCAAGAACCGCGACTTATCCACTCTGTTAATCGTCTTGATCGCCACATATGCTGGCTGTGCCGGTATCGTAGTCGTAGTCGAGTTGTTGTTGTTGTTGGTGGTAGTGTTGGAGGTGCTCCGCACCGTGATGTCTTCGCCAAGTAGCACTTTGCCATACTGACCCTCGCCTATCTTCTTGATGATTTTGTATCTGCGGTTAATTACCTTCCTGTTCGATTTGGGGTCTAGGACTATTGATAACTTCTCTGAATCCATAGCTGTGGCATCACAAGGAAGAAATAAGAATAACCCCTTAAAAAAAAAAGAATGGTCGACGTTTGGCTGTTTTGTAGTAAACACGGTATGTGTTTGGTGCCTTGGGGCTTTTTTGTAGTATTTTTTTTTAGGTTTGTTCGTCTGTGTGTGTGTGTGTGTGGGCGTCGCGCGTCAGGTTCATGAGGGCGCCAAGGGCGAGGTACAACATAGGGAGCAAAGAAGGGTTTTCTTGAGGTGTTTTATGTAACTTCAATTATTAATATTACAAATTTTTGCTCTATACATTACAAACTACGTCATGACTTCTCCAGTTCTAGTGTCATCCTTCATGATCTTTTCATCTCTTTCTGCGTCTTCATTCATCTCGGCAATGGCTTTGTCCTCCTCTTCTGTTAGCCCTGTGAAATCAGGCGGTATCTCATACATTTGCACACTAGGCGCCTGGTTCAAGTATCGTATCTGCTCCATGATCTTCGTTTGCACGCTTTGCAAGTACTTCTTGGAGTTCTTGTTGTCTATCCTGCCATCTAGTTGTGGATGCAACGAGTAATCGGGACCAAACCAATCATATGTCGGCAAGTAGTTTGGTATCTTGTGGTCCAAAGTAACATCGTTCAACACACTCGTCTCGTAACACCATAGTCTACTCACGTTTCTGGGCGTGTATCCACCTCCACCAACAACCAACATTGGGATTCCAAACGATTTGATAAACTTGACACACTCACCATGGGCACGAATGTTCAAGTTAAAGCATCCTAATCTGTCGTACCCTAACGAGTCAGCTCCACATTGCTGTACAATACACGTTGGCTGGAACTTCGATATTAGTGGCTCCATAATCAGCTTGAATAATCTGATATACGACTCGTCGTCAATCCCATCCCGTAGTGGCACATTAATAGCAAAGTTCTCTCCCTTGCCCACACCCACCTCGTCAACTGACCCCGTGGCTGGGAAGAACTCTCCGTTGTATTTGTGGAAACTAACAGTCATGACTCTATCTGTGTTGTAAAACGCTTCTTGGACACCGTCCCCATGGTGCAAGTCAATATCAATGTACATCACCCTGGGATGCTTCCTCAACAAGTTTATAATACTCAACACTATATCATTAACGTAGCAAAACCCCGAAGGTTCTGACTTCTTGGCGTGATGCAAACCACCAGACCAATTAATGGCGATGTCAGACATCCCACTCATTAGTTTCCTCGTGGCATCCAAGGACGCCCCCGTGTATATCGCACTATAGTCGTACATTCCGTCGAATATCGGGCAGTCGTCACCGATGTTAAATTTGATCAAGGTATCATTGCTCAAACTCTTGACTTTATGCGGTGTTATGGTCTTCAAGAAGTTTATGTAGTCCTCGGAATGAAACTGTAATAGTTCTTCCTCGGTTGCTTCTCTCGGCGTGTACAAGTCCATCTTTTCGTAAAGCTTGTAGGATATCACGAGATGGTCGGTCAACATTAATCGAAATGGCTTCATGGGGTGGAGGGCACCATAGTGGAAATGGCTGACTGCTGGATTGTAATGGTATGAGACATTGGTGTTTGATACTGAGTTTGGGTTGTAGAGCGGGGAGTGCTCCTGTGTTTTCTTGTCGGTGGTGAAAGTCTCTGTCTCTGATGTCGGTATGGTCATGGTGAATGCTGAATTATATTGGGTTCTGTTTGGCACCACAACCTGGTCTTCGTAAGTGGCTAATGTTGGAAAGAAAGAAGACGAATGAATGAATGAAAGAAAGAAAGAAAAAAACAAGTGGGAGCTTTCGACGACATTCTTATCATAAGGATGTCGCGCAAGTTCAGGCTCCAGCAAAACTCAGAAGGAAAAAAACAACGGCGAACTTGAACCAGAGAAAATCTTTCGCCACTACGACAACCACCACTACCACCACCACCACCACCAATGTCAAGCTCAGCAGGATTCGATAGACATATCACCATCTTCTCCCCAGAAGGTAGATTATACCAAGTCGAATATGCCTTCAAAGCCATCAATTCCGCCAACATCACCAGTTTAGGGATCACAGGTGAGGACTCGGCCGTTATCATATCCCAGAAGAAGATCCCCGACAAGTTATTAGACGCCAAGACCGTGTCGTACATCTTCAAGATCACCCCCAGTATAGGCATGGTAGCCACTGGGTCGATTGCGGACGCCAGGGCCCAGGCCATGAGAGCCCGGTCCGAAGCCAGCGAGTTTAGATACAAGTACGGGTACGAGATGCCTGTGGAGAGCTTGAGCAGAAGAATGGCGAACTTGTCTCAATTGTACACACAGAGAGCGTACATGAGGCCATTGGGCGTTGCGTTGACGTTTATCCAGGTTGATTTCGAAGACGAAGGCAGGGGCCCACAGGTGTTTAAGTGTGACCCGGCAGGTTACTTCACCGGGGTCAAGGCCGTGGCTACTGGTCCTAAGCAGCAGGAGGCAACGACGTACTTGGAAAAGAAGTTTAAAAAGATCGACGCTGTCAAGGGTGACTGGAAAGAAACTGTCGAGTTTGCTATAATTGCGTTGAGTTCGGTCGTGGGTACTGAGTTCAGAAAGAACGACATTGAGATTGGCGTTGCTACTGACGGCCAGTTCAGAATATTGACTCCTGAGGAAATAGACGAACGATTGATCTCGATTGCTGAACAAGATTAGATGAAGAGTGTATACAAAAGTCGAAAAATATACATAAAGATGTGACTTTTCTTGTATGTGTAATGCCTATAGAATGAAGCTGTGTAGTAAGTGGCCGTGGTTCGGGTTTTTACCAAACATATGGGATGAACATGTAAGGGCAGGCTTCCAAGTATCTGTCCCAGTCAGCGCCGTACTTTTTGGCACATTTTCTTTGGTCTCTGTAGGCTCGGTGAACCAAGACAATAAAGAAGAAAATTGGGAAGAACCAAGGGAATGGGGATGCAAATCCACACATCAAGGCCCATGTCAAGGTTTGGATGTAATCGGCAGTGTAGTGCATCTTTCTAGCGTAAACGTACCATCCGTCGGTCAACAAAAGAGAGCCATTGGCGCACTTGATGTATTTTGGGTTCACCAAATCTGAGTATGGCAAGTATGGGAAGGTCTTCCGCAACTGGGAGTTGCCGGCCATGGTTCTTCTGAAACTGTTCTTTTGACGGTTACCAGTATCAAAGAAGTAGTAGGCGATTGAGATAACAACAAACAAGAAGACGTTGTATCCAATGGACCACTGGTAGGTTTCTGGTTCCTGGTAGGCAAGGAACAAGATACATTGGCAGTAGCTGAATGGCACACCAGCAATGTTCCAGAACAACAACATGAAACCAAACTTTTCGTAAGCCATGTCCCACGTAGGAACAATCAATTCCTCTCCCTTGGCACAAGCATTGGCGTATAACCAGTGGGCATAAAGCATGAATGCAGCTTGTGGGGTAACGTAACCGTAGGTGTCGTACTGCTTGAAGCACAAACCCAAGGATAACATGAACAAGATAAACCATGGAATTCTGACTTCAAAGAACATTTTCAAGTCCAAGTACTTGCCAATTCTTGGATTCAATGGAGCCCCCATGAACATGTCGTAGATGTGGTTCCCAGTCATGCGGTGGTAATCGCCAGTGACCTTGAGACAGACAACGTACAAAATAACCGACAAGGTGATACCATAAACAATGGCCGTGGTCATGATTGCGCCCACGTTGTCCAACATGTAGTAGACTGGCAAAAGCCCAGTGAAATGCAAGGTTAACAAGACAGCAATGGTGGTGTAGAATGACCAGATGGCATTGCAAAAGTAAGGCAACTGTCTGTTGTTCAAGTGGGTTAATGGCTGACCTTTAGTCCAAACACCTGGCAATGTAACGTAGAAAATACCCTGAATAATTATGAACCCAGTGAAATAAGCCCAGTTGCCAAAGGTTGGGATGCCGTATTCGTACCAATTGTTGTACAAGCCGTAAATGAAAAAGTCCTTCCATGATTGGCCCTCAACTGGGTATGCAAACTGGCCGTTGTTGAATCGGGCACAGATCCACATGTACCACATCAACAAGGGGAACCCAATCATCATGCCCAAAGCACCTACTGGACCACCAAACTCGTACTCGATTTGGTCCTTTGGGATGTAGCGTGGATCTTGCTGGATCAACAGAGTTTCCTCATCAGGGAGATCTTGGTCTACTTGTCTGGTTGCCATCTTTGAAGTGCTCTTCTTCTTCTAGTAGGATTGTGTTGCCAAAAAAAAAGAGACAAATGAAGGGACAGCTGTTGTGTTGTGAAAAAAGAAAAAATAAACAACATTGCCCAAGCATTCCGTGGAAAATGTTTAGCTCGTTTAGGGTTGGGGGGAGTTCGGTAGCAAATATTTCCCCTCGTTTAGACAGAAGGTCGACGCGTACGACGACCAGCTGAGCCGACGCATTGACCCATGCGGTAGCAATGTTGCAATCGCAACACAAAAGATGATGTCACGTTTCATGGTCACGTGATGTAGATTAAATACACAGGCACATCATTGCTCTGACAGCCGTGCTAGCTATCTTGAAGCTGGTATATCGTAGTTTCCTGTAGGTTGTCTTCTTCCAACTGATTGGGACGGGCGGTGTGTTGGCTCAGGTTTGAGCTGTGGGAACTGTAGTTTGTTGGAGTCGAGCTAATGACTATCCCTCTATCTTTATCATCAGCCATCCCTATTCCCTTCCTGGTCATCCAGTGCCCTTCACGAACGAACAAGTGTGTTGTGTCCTGCATTTCCCAGGGATCACATGACTTTGCACGATAAGTTGATTTCTTTTTTTTTTTTGTGAATTTTTCTTTTATCGGATTGATTTCAATGTCTTGTTGCAAACACATCAACAACCCTTTCTCTTCCCACCACTACCACTTCTTTCTTGGTGTTAAGGGAGAACTATCTTTGAAACTGCACCCATGACAACCGACACACTTTCAGATCTATCGCGCCTCCCCAACGAGATCATAGCCCAAATCGTCAACTACGTTCAGCCCTTCTCGTGCCAAGTCAAGCTAATGCCGATACCGGTTTTCCGGCCTTTCATCGAGAGAAACTTATGCCACCAAAAGAAATGGCGTGTATCGACTAGCTCGTTGTGTCCAGTGGTCCCTAACAAAGCTTTGGAACATAAAGAGAGTGACGATTTGATGCCAGTTGGGTATGTCCCTCCCACTCCCGTTTGTCCAAACTTCAAGAACATCCAGGTATCGGGTGACATAGATGACGAGGACGAGTTCCGGGTTTTCAACGTTGGGTCGTTGATCCACGCTGTGACATCATTTCATGGAATCTATCCCAAAAGCATTTATTTTGAAACCTACGGAGCGTTCAAAACCTGTTCATATATCTGTCCCGACATTATTGCATATGCCCAAGACGTGAGAGTTAGAGTTGCTACGCTTCTCAAGGGAAACCTCCATTCAGTTGATAGATGCTGGGCTCAAGTTGATGAATTAATCAATCTTGATTGTGGTAATGTGACAGAGTTGAATTTGCAGTATGTCGATTTGGCAGGGTTGGATTTGCATCGGCTACTGCTGTTGACAACTTTGAAGTCTCTGGGAATGGTCACATACGCATTCATGCTTCAAAATTTGAACTTGACGACGTTGGAATTAACTGATACTGTTGTCGACTGTGGGGATTTGAAGTATTTGCCTGAGAGCTTGTTGTCGTTAGAAATTGACAGAGTCATAATCCACAGCCTGCGTTATGAATTGCCATTCACACAGCTCCGTGAATTTCTGGGTTCTTTTGATCTATACGACGAAAACACCGTCATTGATTTACAACCCTTGACATGCCTCGAGAAGTGTACTATATTCGGATGTATTCAGTTCCATTCGTTAGAGCAGTTGAAATTGCCGGCTTCAGTACAGCACTTGACTATTGAAAGTTGCTTCTATTTGTCCGAAATCGGACCAATCAAAGATTATACCAATTTGAAATCATTCACATGGACTGAGGCTTTGTTGTCTCTTGACTTTTATTTGCATACAACCTTCCCAGAAACATTAACCCATTTGACCGTCAACGGACAAAACTCAAAAAGCGATGTGGTGATTGACGGATACTACCAATGGCTTCCACAGAGGTTTGAATGTGTTTATGGAATGAAATGTTATATAGTCGACCACGATTTCAAGCTCCCTACCAATTTAACTGACCTATTAATCTCAAACTGTCGATACTTGTCTGTGAACTGTGCTCGATTGGAACTTCCTCCACGTTTGGAGAATCTTACGCTCCTGAATCTCGCCAATCTAAGAAACATCCATGCATTGAGCCTTCCAGACTCATTAAGAAGTTTGAACTTGAACTCCAACAAAATCAAATGCTTGCATGGCTTGAAGATCCCAGAGAATTTGCGCATTTTGAAATTGGACGATAATAGACTTGCACATATTCCGGACTCTTTGCTGATGAACAAGTTAACTACTATCAGTCTAACTGACAATTTGATCCGTTCGCCGCCGGACTCCCCTAATAAGAGGCCAAGGAACGCACGAGGAGAGGATACTTTATAGAAGTGGCGACTGAAGAGTGCCGCTGGATTTCTCCAATTATATGGACTGTGCATTTCTGCGTTCTATATACCTTTAGTTGACAATATAAACTCTACCTTCCCATGGAGTCAATACGCTCTCGTCCAACTCGTCAACATTGGCTACCAACAA
>JAJMBE010000183.1:0-19390 GCA_030565125.1 Candida pseudoviswanathii
AAAAAAAAGGACGAATTACATCTTCAACGACAGCGATTCGGTAGTTCTTTATATATTGTGAAATTCTCAGTTTCAGCAACTGTGAAGCTTTGCAAATAGCTAGAGGTCTAAGAATTTCTGGTATATCCGTGATTGTGGGGTAGGTTCAGGTGCCCCCAAAGGGTTGCATAACCAGAGGCCCTAACACAACAAGAGCACTGCAAAAACAAAAAAATTTCACTCCAGCAAACACACATACAATTCACGACATTTCCGATATCCATTACTCGCCAATTTGTAAGTTTGTGGTGGGTCTAAACACACACCGGAACTCGTTCTTCTTAGCCCGACTTTTGGGAAGATTCTGGGGTCCGGAGTAACTTAACTCCAGTAAACTTTATGGTTTCGGCGCTGGGGAGATGGGTGTGGGTGGTTCCTACGACTGAGTCCATTGACTATAGGAGTCTCTTGGTATGAGTGTGAAATGTCAAGGAGGTTGCACGGGTAGTATGGGTGTTGGAGATCCTCTTTTGTGTATTACGTCAGCGCAGCAAACACAATAGCGTGCTAAAATACCACAATATAGTCGACCTCTACCTTGGGGGCCGTGTGCCATTAGCGCCAACACTTACCTTAGAAAACGTATGGTACCGTGCGAGAATGACACGCTAGAAGAGCCAATATCTTCGCACCGATTACAAATAAGGTATTAATTAGGGTGGGGAAGCGCCGAATAGTCATCGATATGATCAAAAGTAAGGTAAAAAAACGCAACTGCTACACCAAGAACAACACAAAAGTTTGTAGCCCTGCGTCTATCCGCACTACAGATGTCACCTTTAGTTAGCATTTCGTGCATTTCCACATCGGTTTAATTATTGGTAGCGCTGCCAGTGAGTGAAGGAATCTTTTTTTTTCCACCGGTTGCATTCTTCTGTGCGTGAGTGCACGACAGCGAACAAAGCAAGAAAAAAAATAGCTGAGGTTTCTCAGGTCTTAGTAATATAACAGATCTTACATGCTGCTTGTTTAATAAACCCGAAAGCAACCTGTGTTGGATTACATGTGGGTGAGATGGAAATGCATCTCTCGATCAAAAAAATCGAAAAACGTTTGGCTGCCAATTTAATTTAGAACCAACTGATCATCCATGTCTTACACCCTTCTCCACATTTCAAGGATGTCTCTTTCTCTATATTTCAGAACCAAGGGAAACCCCATGGGTTCACCACTGTGTGTTTGTAGCGGTTAGAAAGAACCAGATAGGCTCAAAGGAAGTTCGGAAATGCCGTAAAAGAAGACTGCGTTGTATTTCCAAACGGGCTGCATTGTTCATTTATGTAATCGAAAAGTAATAAAATTTCAACTCCGGGCAGATCTCACCAAGTTGCTCATTCCTCACACACATACACACACACACACAAGGGACGGGCGAGATGTGGTGGTTTGTAATAGTTTGTTCCCATGAGCCAACAACAGCGATGACGACTAGTGGTTCTTTTTTTTAGTCCGGAGTTTTGCTTTTTCTTTACCAACTTTTTTAGAACCCAGTGTTCCCTCCACTCCCCACAAGAAAACCACAAAAAAATCCCGTCAGCCTGGAGGAATTGCCGAAGTTTTGATGAGTCCAGTCTTGTTCCACTCCTTGTCCAACCATACTACAAAATTACGATCATGGAAAGACTAAAGAGATGACTACAATAGGATCTACGTTTCTTGTTTGGGGGATGTGATGAATTTTCTATTAAGGCATACACGGCTCATTTGACATTCAACGAATAGTAATTATAGATGCCCCGCTGGCTGAACTCGACTGGCCAACAGTACGACTCATCAAGGTTCTTCTTGCTCCGGTACCCGTTCAAGTTGTAATACCCGATGGAGCAGTTGATTTTACGACTGGCATACTTTAAAAACTCAGGTTTCTTGACCGAGTTGACAATCTTGTTCCCTGTCTCCAAGTCGTAAAACACCAAGTTGGACGTGTTTAGGTTCTGGTTCGCCTTCGTTGCCACATCATCCGTTTTGTATATCCATGACCGTCTTCCTTCGTTATCGTAAAACTTCCATGTGGCGGGGCGTCCCAATTCTTCCACATACGACGTCTGAACCGGCTGCACCGTGATATAGTCCCCGCTTGACGTGTAGTCATACAACACCTTATAGTCAAACTCAAGCGCTTCGAGCCCGCTTCTGAAGTTCTTTTTCATAAACATGGACAAGTTCGAGCTGACAGATTTGATGCTCGTCAAGTCAAGGTACTTTATCTGCGTGTTGTCCTTCATGAACTCATTCAACTCCTCCACGCTGACGTGTGCGTGGCTTATGTTTAAACTCTCCAATTGCGGGAACTTGGCCCTGATCGTCAATAATAACTTATAGTTTGTGGGCATGCCGCCAATGTTCAAGTACTTCAAGTTTGGTGCGTTCAAATGTTTCATCGTGTACAACAAATAGATGTCTGAAAGCGGACTGACCACGTTGGAATCAATCTGTAAGTTCAACCACTGCAAGGATCCCTGGTTGACGGCCGGGTGGTTGACCAAAAAGTTGATCAAGTCCTTCGTTGTCAATTTGGAGCATCTGGCAAGTGACAAGTGTGTTAATTGAATGGTGGTTGGTAGCTTCAAAAGGATAGTGGATGTAATGGATGTGTGGTTTAAGTCCAATCGACTCAAGTTGGTCAAATGCGGGAAGATCTTGCTGAACACCTCGCTGGACAAGTTTGAACAGTCGTGGAAGGAAAGTTTGGTTATAGATAATTCGTCTCTCGTTATGGTCAACTCGTCAAACGCCTGGGCAAAGAGCTCGCTGCTGGCTCCGCAGAAATCCAATGCTTTGATCTTGAGGAGCTTGTTAAATAAATAATCCAACACCGTGACGTTCAAATCGTCCTGAATATTCTCGGACGCCAAAAACTCCAACAAGTTCGGGGTCATCGACAACGCTTTGGATATGGTCTTGTACGTGACCATCTGTATTTCCTGATTCATTCTGCCTGTTCTGCCCAAACCGATGGATGTGAACTGCTGGAAGTCCATGAACTCCACATACTTGCCGATGATGGGGTTGCTGATCAAGTTGTTTAAGAACTTGTCAAACGAATGCGGCCGGTTGAAGATGGTATACTTGTATAGGAAGCAAAGCGACAAGTGGTGGAACTTCTTCAGCAACAACGGGATGGTGTTGGCAAACTTCTCCAAGTTTGCGTTGATGGAGGAGATATCGTTGTCCACATAGACGTATTCAAGGATCGTGTATAATATCTCCAAGGGGAAAGAAAGCAACGGCGAGAACGGTTCCTCTTCTTCGGCGTCTTGTGGTTCTTCTGCATCGACCATAGCCACATCGTTATCTGTTTCTTCCTCTTCTCTTCCCGTCTGGATGTCGTCGACTGAGGATGCGGGAGATTGGGGCTCGATGTGGTGGAACCCTTGTGCTGCGACGGACAGATCTGAATAGACATTGTATGATTCGTTGGAGGTAACAGGACTCAAGAAGAATGTGGACGGGTATTCGTCTGGGTTATCTGGGGGAGATGTTATAGGTACGAGGGATAAGTCGTTGTCAATGGGACTCTGATTAGGGTTGTCATTGTCAATGATGTTGTCCATGGGGAGTGCTGCCGTGGGCTGGAGGTGGAGGTGGTGGTGAGGGTCGTGCTGTTGCTGTTGTTTTCTGAATACGCTAGCTTTGATTCTGTCCAAGTATTTGCGGTGCTGAAGATTGAAGTTCATTACCAAGTGTTGTAAGTAGCAAGAAGACAAGAGATAATGAAAGTGGGAGGGAAAGTGGGAGGGAAAGTTGGCTGTAAGTGTGTGATTCTGTTTTTTCCTCTGGCTGTCTAAGTGTGGGTTGGGTGCATTATAAAAAAACAGAGAGAGAGAAGAGGAAAAGAATCTCCATCTTTTTTTAGTATGGGATAGATGAGTGGATGTGTGTGATCTGCGCACCACAGAAAAGGAATGCCTCACGGTTTGACTTCGGACTCCGAGATTTTTCGCACCATGACGCAACCTCATTGAGTCTTCACTCTAGCCATTGATTCAAGAGGTGTATATCCACTTGACAAGTGGGTAGTACCAACAACAGGGATGATCCCACTCAGTGCTAGACATCCACTCCATGGCAATATTATTTCTCTGGCGGACAGTCCTTCCACAATACAAAAATACCACTCTTCCCTGACCCACATAAAACAATGAGCGCAATTCTTGTTTCGACTCGAAATTGCCTATTCTTAGGCACGGCACAGAATCTTAATATGTAGGTTCACATAGGCACGGTGTATGCACATTCCTAAGCATCGTATCATAATACCTGTCCACTACCCCCCGCCCACCTCCCTCGACTCTTGGCTTCGCCTTGGCCCGTAGTGGTTCTGTGTAAATTAGCCCACTATTGTTACAGCTCACAACGACGCAATATAATAAACTAGACGAGGGGAGAGGAACCCCAACACTCTCCAATACCTCAAGCTTCATTGGTCTCTCTCCCCCCCCCCTTTCCACATTGAAAAAAGAGTGACATGCAACGATAATGCCGTGGCGCACACAGAATGTCGTTGGTGGAGAGAAAAGATGAAAAAAAAGAATTGCAAGAACCGGGAATCGAACCCGGGGCCCAACGATGGCAACGTTGGATTTTACCACTAAACCATTCTTGCTACTCGGACAAATTGACCGTTATCGGAAATTTTGAAAGATTGCGCTTTGCCGGGTTGTGAAGATGGGCTCCTGGATGTCGATGAGAGTTGTTCAGCGATGGAGTTCTTGATGGATAGCCCTAATCGAGTGACGTCAACCATGTCGGCACTCTCCCGTCACATGCCAACCCTCTTGAGAGAAACGGAAGCCGTTCTAGTGTCGTTTTTTCAACAACTTCGCGATTCCCATCCAACAACCCTTACAATTATGCTTTTGCAATGCTAACTTCTCTCTTTGTATTCGTTTTGTAAACTAAAAAGACTATGTAAAACCTATTGGCCTAATTATACCACAGACTGGACTTCAAAGAATCTACGCAAGTAGTAGATCTGGAAAATGGAGTTAACGGCAACAACAATGATCTGGAAAACAGACCACCACTTGACTCTCGAGTTGGTCGACTCGGCGGTATTTCTGTGGGTTCTCTCCCTCATGACCAAGTATCCCTGTTCAGCTCTGACATCTTCGGTCAATTGGCTCAATCTCTGAATAGCGTACTCCAAGCTGTCCAGCTTTGGGTCATTGACGTCGATGTACACAACGCCATGGATGTTGAACGAGACATCGAGGTCAACGCGGCCGGATCTCTCGTTGGAGAAGCAGTAGGTGTACTTGCCCGACGATGGCGCCTTGATGACTTCGTCGCCGTGGTCCAAGTCGGTTTTCTTCAAGATGGTCTGGCCCTGTGGTGTGTTGATGGTGAAGTCGATGGTGTACTGCTCGGCGTTGTGCGGGTTACGCGATCCAACTTGGAAACTCACGGCAAGCTCATCGTTCTTCTTCAAGGTCTCAAAGAAACATTGCTTGCCGTACGGGTTCAACAACACGTTGTGTGCGGAGATGGACGTCACAAAGAGCACAAAGAGTGAAACAATTAATGACAATGACTTCATTGGGGGTAGGTGTGTGGTGGTGTGGATGAAGTGGATGGGTGGGTTGGTGTTGTGTGGGGAGTATGAAGTTTATGGTTAGTGATTACGTTGATCTTGAAAATTTTTTTGTATTTGCGTTGTTGTAATAATAGAACGAGAGCGGTGTTTTTTTTGTTTGTCGTTCGCGCACACTTCGGCCTGAGGTTGGGGACAAACAACGCGTCGAAATTTCATAGTCGTGTCACTTGGCAAGGGATCACAGACGACAGAGAAGTAAAGCGGCCAATAGATCAGGAAAACAGGTAGAAGAGGGTCGCGTGTTTATAGTATTGCTTTTGCGTTATTGCCCAGCTAAGTCTAGCCCAGATGGGGTAGCCACAGAGGTTGCACCCCATAGTAAACCTTTGAATAGGGTCGTCTCTGGATCGCCACACAACCACAGAGTCCGATACGTGAATTCCGTCCATCTAAGAGAGTTCTTCCCACCCGTCTACGCGCAACGCGCAATCTCGCACCACCCCCGAATCAACTCGACAGAGATAATTCACCACTTGCAATAACGTACAAACCACAATCGTCTTGTCTTTCAAGCTGATAGACACACACCAGCCGATAGATCGATCAATCGCATTTAATGAAGTGCATAGCTCCAGTTAAACATCCGCTCGCACAAGCCCAACTTTCTTTCCTGTTCCGGCTGGCCCCCACCGCCATTCCATTTCCTCACACCAGTTCTATTGTCTCGGGGGGACACCATCCAAGAACTCATAATCGCCGCTTAGTTTATACATGAAGCAACAACAATGCCTGGCGCACAGCGAGATACATACGATCATACGTACGTCTCTCCTCTTTCTTTTCTTTCTGCCTCGCTCCTCAGACGCAGCCCGGAAAATGAAAAAAAAAAAAAAAACAAAGAAACCGAGAAATCCAGATTTGTAAAAAAGGGTTAAAAGTTAAAGTTGCCTTGTGGTATATTTATCCGAGACCTTCTTCGTCTTTGTCTTCTTTTTTTTTTTTTACATGTTGCGTCATGGCTCATAATGTCGATGAAGACGTTATTGAGGTAGCGTTGTTGGTCTACTGGATGACCGGGGGTGGTAGATTCAGTTACAAAACTGAGATGTTTGCTCGCTGTTAAGAACTAGGAGTGGTAAAGCAACACGTGGCTGGGCAGGGTGTGTGGGGGTGAGAGAGAGAGAGAGAGAGAATGTGTGTGTGTGTATGCTGTCTGCGTGTAGGCAATACAACAGGCCATACCATGTAGGTTGGTCGGGGGTGGACCACCCTCTTTGTTGGCAAATGGAGGGTGTAATGTAGATGATGGTGGGTGCTTTTGGGGAGGAATCTGTAGGGTGCGTTATCGGAGAAAGACAAAACATAAAACATAAAAACTAAATAATCTGTGGCCAATTTGTGTGCATGAAGCGTTTGTGCAAGCAGCAAGTTGGACAGCAGAAGAGCGATGGAAAAAGAAGTGGGATTGTTTTCCATACATTACAGATTACAAAATACAACAAGAAGAAACAAGTGGAAGAAAGAAAGAAGGCAAAGGTTATTTTTATACTTTTCTGCTTCATGCATTGACCTTTTTAATCCATCTTACATCTACTTACACCTCCGTCTATTTTTCTTCACTCTGCATGAGAACAGGAGAACCACCCGTTCCCTGGCCATTGCATCTTTTCAAGGGTGCCCTTGTTTTTTTCCTCTCGAACCCTTTGTCCAACCTACACAATTTTTTTCTTTCTCTCAGTTCTTTTTCATGAATGCAAATATCTGGCTTCAAAATATATTATGGTAGAAATAGTAGTACACACACTTTAAATAACAAGATAGAAGCAGCACGGGATGGGCGGAAACGGCCCCAACCGTACCACCTATCAAAAAGAATTATAAATTAGTCTCACAAAATATCAATAACAATAAAAAAAAATGTATAATCAACAAATGAAAAAAAAAGAAAGGCAACCAAATGAAACAAAATAAAATGTAGCAAGTAAAATGTATAATGTATGTTTAAATGTAGTCCTCTATTTTTCCTCCTTCACCCCGGTGGCAGTGTTGCTTTGAACGGGCGAATGGTTGGACTGCTGATTGGGCTGTCCTTGTGATGTAGATGCTTGCGAAGCTGCATCATGGGGTGCTGTTTGTGGTGCTTGTTGGTGTGGAGCAGCGACTGACTGCACTTGTGGCGATTGGTGCACAGATGATCCATTACCAGCCACGGGGCTGCCGGCACCTTGCTGCTGTGTTTGCACCGGCGATTGTTGTCCGGCAGCACCTCCAGGCTGCTGGCCCTGTTGCTGAACCTGGTATGGATACGATGCATAGCTTGGTTGTTGTTGGGATTGTTGTTGCTGTTGTTGCTGTTGTTGTTGTTGGTAGTAGTTTGGATAGTACTGGTTGTTGTTGGAATTGTTTGGGTAGTAACTCAGCTGGTAACTGTACATTTGTTGTTGGCCCTGCTGGCCCTGTTGTCCCTGTTGTTGTGGGTATTGGTCACTGGTAGATCCAGCGCCTGGTTGTTGTGCAGTAGTAGAAGCAGTCCCTGTTGCAGAATTGGCAGTGGCGCCCGGTTGGTTTGGATACTGGCTATACTGGTATTGTTGGTTGTAGTTTTGGTAATAATTTGCCTGACTGGGGGTTGCCTTACTATTTACAGGGCTGGTGGCCGATGTGGCCGGCATGTTGGCGCTGCTTTTGGTGGTAGAAGATGCAGTAGTGGCGCCAGTGAGGTTGCCAGTCGCGCCAGCAGCGTTTGTAGCAATGGCAGCGTTTGGTGTTACACCAGTCTGGATCACGCGCTTGATGTCCCTGACAAACAATGGGTACAACAAGTCCACGATACCTTCACGTTGGGCCATGGCCAACGCTCTCTCGAATGGGATCCAAACCCCCTTCAAATGCATAGATCCGATCTTGACCACATGCCTGACCTTTTCCGATTTCAAGATACCGTCTCTTCTGCCTCTCGTCATCTGGGCCACGTTGAGCAATTTGGTCCCGTTTATCATATTGTTGTCGGCTCTTCTAACCACCGACACATTGTTGGCGTCCACCTGGTAACACAACGTCTTCTCGTCTTCCCACATGGTGGTGGTGACTCGTGGTCTGATGCCTGGGGGTTGGAACTGGCCCACCGTGGACGTGTTTGCCGGATTCAATGTGTCCTGAACAGGAGTTGGCTGTTGATGCTGAATTTGTGGCTGAGAAGCCGTGGAGTTGGAAGGTATTGGAGGGGCGGCGGGGGCGCTGGTGTAGTTGCGGTTAGATGCATTGTAGTGTTGAGGTTGTGGCTGGGAGATCTGGCTAGGCATCGACTGCTGGTAGTAGTTTGCCTGTGCAGATCCAGGATACGAGTATCTATTGTATGCGCTGTAGTCAACCTGTTGGCCCGAAGCACCTGCTCCTTGCGGCTGTTGTTGTTGTTGCTGGGCCAGTTGCTGGGCACCGCCAGACTGCTGCTGGTAGAACATGTAGTTGTATGGTTGCTGTTGTTGGACTTGTTGTTGAGCCAGCTGCTGGGTAGATTGGCTGGTGGACTGTTGAGGGTAGGCCAGTTGTTGGCCCGCAGCAGCTTGTTGGGGTATGTTGTTGTAGTTGCCGTTCATCTGATTGTAGTAAGGTATGGAATAAGTTGACATTAACCTGATGCTTATATGTAAATATCTCTAGAATGTGTAGAACAAAAAAATTTGGCCAATATATCTGAGGGTGGCAAAAGTGGATCCCGATTAGTTGAAAATGAATGGACTGGAAGATAACTGAATCAAAGATAGCAAGAAAGAAAGAATGAAAGTAGAATCAAAATTTTTTCCCTTCTCTTTGTTTGTTATTTGGGATTCTTTGGATTTATTTTAATATATTTTAAATTTTTCTTGCCGTGGTTAGAAGAAGTGTGTCTGAGGGTTTGTTTTAGCTTTGTAGGAGTGCTTCAAACCTTTCCAGACTGTGTGGGTTGTGTAGGTTGTTGGTGGGTAAATGTGACGTATGGAAGCAATAACTGGTAGTGGTAGATGAAGTTAAAGTCCAATGTACTAGGGTGTATTGTCTATTGCAGTGGGTATTATTTGTTGGTGTAGGATGATTGAAATTTTTTTCCTCTCTCCTTTGTTATTTTATTTGTATTGTCCACTGGGTGCAGTGTGTGTGTGTGTGTGTGTGGGAGGTCTGAAGTGTGGGATGTAAAAGTATGCAAGGGACGAGTTTCTCTCTAAAATACAACAACAAAAAAAATTCGCTTTGTTATTTTTTTGGCTACCTGCTGCGTTCTTTCTTCTGTAGATAAACCAACAAGTAAAATCCGTTATACCCTGTATCTCCTTCTTTGTTGGTGCTATTGTTCTGGATTGCTCTGATCAGACAATGGCGCTTGTATCTCTCTCTCTCTGTCTCCGTGTGTTTGTCCGTGGGCAGGAGTGTGTAGGAGCGGGACGGTGTGTGTGTGTGTGCTTGGACAGAAGCTTAAAGCAAAAACGGATCCCTTTTTCTATTGTCGCTGAGGTAAGAAGGCGGGATTAAGTTTTCGAATCTCTCTGCCTGTGCGATTGCTCTATTTATCTTCTTCCAATGGGATTGAACAAGACTTTTGAATTAGGGTTTGTTGCTCTTTTGTGGTTCAAGGACAAAAGCTGCTAGTGTTCTTGGAAGTGGTGGTGGAGACTATAAGTGGCGATAGCTTGGACCTTGAGGCGGAAACTGGTGGTGATGGGAGGGTGGGAGATGTCTTCCTGTGTATATGCTTCCAATGGGGACCCAAAAAAGGGGGAGAATCGTTTATTAATTTATATTCCAGAATAAAGAAAAATTTCTGCTAAAAATTTCAAAGAACGAAATCAAATGAGTCCGTTTTTTTTTATTTTTGTTGTTTTTCTTTTTTGCTGGTGCCACAAAAGCCCGTGCTTAGACAATTGGTTGTGGTTTTGAGACGCATGCATATATGTATGTACTTTAACTCTCCTTGCCTTACATATCTCAAACTAAGCACTGCGTGCTAAACTCCCACCTCGCTGTTCCAAGTGCACCCAACCTGCAATCCTCAGGCAAAGCACAGCAAATCAAGAATTTATGTAGGTTTTGGCCATCACACGCACACGCAAAACGCAGAAGTACAATTCTCCTAACGCACACGCACACGCACATCTCACTCTCCTCCTTTCTCGCTGCTCCTGCTACCGCCCACTTCGCCTTCTTTTTTTTCTTTACCCCTACCACCAGGTTCTTCTTACGCTCCATTTTAGCTAGTACATAATGTATGTACAGGATGCAATAAGCTCTTCAAATACGGGACCAACACACAGAGTTAGTTATTCACGCATGGCATGACAAGACAAGACAAGTCAAGTCAAGTCAAGACAGAGGTGATATATCCCCCGTGGCCACCCCCAATGAGGGATCTATCAATAAAGACGTGACCTGTGTCTCCTATTCTTTGTTAGATGACAGTGGGCTCCTCCCCCAAAACCTACAGGGTGGAGGACGCTTCCCCTATTCATTATCCCCGGATATTTGGCTGGGGGTGCACAAGAGAGAGAGGGCCAGAAGATAGGCAATAATAAAGAAAAATTTTCCCTTCGTCGCTTTTGGTAGCAATATTAGCGTGTGGGTCGTGCGAGGTCGCACAAAGCTAATGTGAAATTCCTTAATATTATCTAACCTGAGTTAAAAAAGAAAAAGAAAACCTTGTTCGGTAGTTTTTGCACTTTTCACTATACACTTTTGTGTATGCTTTGCTCTGTGTGTGTGTGTGTTGGATTTTTTGCAGGTTAGGGCCATTTTGTGTTCTTGAAAAACCCATTCCCATTGTTCTATCGCCTTTGTTTGTGTACTTTTCTGCGTTAGCCGGAATCTATCCTGCTATCGCTCCCCTCTGCCATTGTGCTCAAACTCTCCCTTCATGGACAGATAGTCTAGATTCCCAAAAAAAGTTTGTTTAATGTTTCATGAACCCGAGCCCATCGAGTGTGTGGGTGTGTACGTCTGGCTGATCTGCACGTACACACGGCAACACCCTCACAGAACGAAGATGGTTTGGAGGTGGAAAAAAGTGAGAGAAGCAAACAAGAAAGGAACTGGCGGAGCGCCTGCATTGTTTACCTACATACGTGTCACCCAGAAGACTTCCCTTAAGAGAAAACAATCTATGCACAGCAGGTAAAACCGCACTTTTGTTTTTTTGTTTTCCACACGAAGTGCTCCCACCCCAATGTGATCTGCGTTATCATAAAATTTCCCAGCACACTATCACACACATACACACACACGTAGCTGCATTTCTTTTATTTTTTGGGGCAGAGGAAGGTGAGGGAACGAGCGGTTTTGCAAGAGGTCCCCTTGGACAGCGTTCCTCTCTAAAAAATCCTAATCCACTTGCCTCTCCCCTCCTCTCGGCTTGTTATTATATTCCTATGTGGTGGAAAATTCTATGTACGCGGACGAGGCGATCGTCCACGTTGAAATAAAATATCCTTGTAGGTGGTGGTAAGCTTGTGCGACGTCGCCAGGTAGCCAAACGGGTGCGAAAAATACAAAAAAAAAGCAGATTACAATTTCATGCTGCAGTGATTAAAATTTGTGTCCCCTTTTTGGTTTTCGATGAAATGTACAATACATCTGCCCCCAGCTAGGTTACACAGTTAAGACACTGCCTTGATATCGAGCCCGTGTGCAGGAGTTCGCTGTGAATTACAAAAACCGAATGAGCCTTCCTGCGGATTTCAAACTCCACAAGAGCAATTCGTGTCTCACAAAAACCCGTCCTCCCTTCTTGCTACTAAGGTTTTTTGGGGCCAATGTAGCTGAAAGTAACCGTACAGGTGATGCTTCTCTGGTATTTTTCTTCACATACATACGCCCAGACACGCAAATTTCGGACGTTGTCGTGCGGGTCGCATGGAAAGCCAGGGTCTGTTACTGCCGTTGGGCAGCTTGAGAGCCTCTTCGCTGATTCGTTCTTTCTTGTCGCCTGGGACGGCCCTCCGCTCACTCGCACCCCTCCCCCCTGGCCTTCTCTAATTCGTATTCCAACAAGCGGATATCTGTGTGCATTTTTTTTTAGTCTATTCGACGGTGTTCAAGTCTTGTTAATTAAACTTTCTATTCATTCTTTGTTTTGGTTTTTGTTGTTTTTGGGTTATGCAGTACGTATGTATGCTATTTTTAATCAATCTTACATCTCCTTTCTTCCTTGCTTGTTTCTGAAAGCAAGAAAGAGACTTTGGGGGATTTATTCTTAGAAACTCCTGAACTGCTGCGTTCTGCGCAATTTGCCTCACGCTTTCCCTCTCACCCTCCGTTTCTCGTTCTGTGTCTTGGTTTCTTCCCACTCGCAATGCACCTTGGGCTAAAACCCACTTCCTTGAGGTCTTGCTGTGAATTTCTTGGGTTCCTCACTCTGTGAGACTTTGCACCAAGCGGGCCCAAAAAGGGAACAGCTGAATCCAAGATCAGATGCTGCTCCTGCCGCTGCGTGCACATTCGGCCCCCTTCGTATTTACTTTTCCCTCTGGCTACACACACATGCGGCCCCGTCCCTCGGGCTGTCTGTCTGCCGGGCTGTCACAAGAGAGAAGAGCTGCTGCGAGACATCCGTGGATCAGAGGCTGGGCCCCCATTGCACTCTTTGTTCTCGTAGTGGGAAAGTTTCTTTTGAATTGATTTCAAGAACATCTGATGTTTTTTAGCCTATTGTATATCTAGCAGAAAGGGGGTTCTCATTCTCGTTTCGCTCTTCAGTACGCTCCTCCCAAAAAACTTAAAAAAGAAGAAGGAACCATTTGGCTTTGCCGTTGCCTGCACTTCCGGCTCCGTGAAAGCTCTCTGGACTTGCAAAGTGTAAGAGAACCCTGTCGACCAATTGACATGTCTAGCTGCCACGCGATTAAAAAAAAATTACCCAACCGCTTCCATGTGAAGTGGAGGTTTGTGGCAGCGCGCGCATGAACTGGGAGCAGAGAGACTATCGTTCAGTCGCAGGACCCACAACCAATTAACCAACGAACTTACCATCCAATGTCCAAACATCTGATTTACGTGTTTTGTGGCCCCCCACTTCAACTTCGAATTTCACACAGATTATTTTTATCTTTTTCGTTTTATGTAATTTAGACGATGGATTATTGTAGAAAAATTTTCCCACCCATTGCTTTTTAGAGTAATCTGAACAATGAGATAAGTTTATTGTTTCCAGGTCAGCTCAGGTCGGCGCCGGAACCTCTTTCCGCCCTCCCCCCTTAGAATCAAGTGAGATCTACCTGCCTGAACAATTGGATGACCCAAGAAAGAAAAATTAGTCAGGAGAATGGTGCTTGCCGCTCCGGTGCATTCTTGTTCTTCTTCTCCTGCTGCTCCTGGTGCGAGTGAGGTGTGCAAAAATTTCCAGGTTGGGCTGCATCATGTGTTGGTTTTGCCGCGGGATTGCTAATAGTTTTAGACCACACCTCCAGAACTAACCCATCCAGCGTCGACATCACAAAGCAGTCGAGTTTGTGACTCCAAATCATGAAAAAAAAAATCAGCCCATTTTTCTTCTCACCTTCTTCGCTTTAGTCCGCTGTGCTTGCACAGAAATCCATGTACGCTTTTAGGCAAGGCATGTAGATTGAGTCCACTAATTCCGATCACAAAAGGAACGTGATCTATTGATAGAAATGTGGCAGACAACCGAGGGATATCCCTCCACCCATCTGTCCCACCCCTTTACCGGGGAACAGCAAACAAACCTTTCACTTCCCACAGACACTGTGTTCTCGTATTGTCGTCTCCCATCAGCCTCAACTAGCATGCATTTCACACTCTTGCTTTGTGAACTAATGGTCCGCGGATAAATTTTATCCCCCAACGTCCTGATTTATTCTTGCGATGCCTCCTGAGAACAGACTCGGTGTTTAGCAACTTAGTGTGTGTGTCTTGGGGGTGGTGTGAAATAATAATTAGTCCCCTGGCTCTATTATCCACGGGTGTGAAATAATTCTTGGTTTCCCTTGTCTCTAAGAAACCTTATTGGACACAACACAAGTTAAACTGCTCTGGTGATGACCATTAGGTGTGACATGAACTGAATTTCACCTACCCTCTCACCACACACACCACACACAAAACAAGAAAACAGAAAATCTTCTATACGCCTGAATTCCTTCTAGCCGGCTACGAACCAGGACGATGGAAGAATTACACTTTTCTGCAAGGGATAGTAGACTTGTTCTTTTTTTTTCTTTTTGTTGGTGCTTCCATTCTAGTCTCTTTCTCTTACCCCCATGTTTGTTTGCTTTGCATAGGCATGAGCAGACAGGTAGCACTACGGTTATTCTTGACGCCGGGTTTTGGAAAGGTGCAAAAATGATCACACTGCATCCCATCCATGCACAAGATCGAGCGAGAATGAGAGCGAAGCAGGATGCGCGGAAGACTAACCTAATTCAAGAAGAAGGTGTGAGACGGGGGGGGGGGGGGTTCATACAGAGCAACACGCGTCTGGTCGATGGATATTGTCACCTCAAGCAATACGGTGGTTGAAATTTTCCACGCCAATTGTTCTTTCTTGGGCTATTTTTGGACAGCTTTCTGCGATTTTCGTACCACATTAAATCTCCAATTATCTGTTTCAGGTGAATATGGATCAGACCATGCTTCATTCTATGATAGGCGGTGCATAGCCTCCTCACAGATACCATGACGTGTCACACATAAGGGCTCACATGTAATTACACTACCTTGCCTTTGCTATCGCTTCAAGTTCCCCCCAACATTCCCCCAGTGACGATCGGTTGACAGATCTATCATTGACTGTCCAGTTTCATACCAGTCGTTCCCTAGGGTATTATTTTCCGCTCACTTAGTTTCCATGGCGGTTTAATGCACCGACGCGGATATGTATGTACCGCAGCTTAAAATTTGCCCATTGATGTATGTGTGGGTGTGTGTAAATGCACAGGAAACGTGACACAAGACTTAAAAGCGCCCATCCCTCAAAAATAAAAGGAACCAAGCTTCTAAACTCCGAAACTGTATTGTTCAGACCTGCGGGAATACCCGAATACGTAAGCGCGTTGGCAACCACCAGTTTGTTAGTGAACCCCACACGCACACACACAGCCATCTCACAAGCATGGGCTATTCTAGTTTGTAGAATGATTAACCATGCAGATGGCGGTGATCCTGGAATAGACACGAACAAAAGAGGAGGGGAAGAGCAACGAGATAGCGTATTCTTAATGCGGTTAAACTAAAAAGAAAATTCTTGTGGCTGTTGCTGGACTAAACTCGCGGATCTTGGGTTTTTGCGACATGCCTGAGGGCCGGACATGATGTGAAAGCTTATGAGGGGGGGGTATAAATTTTAGTGAAGCCTTCTTTTTTTCTGGTTGCACTATTTAGGGATTGGTCCTGTTGCTTTTTGTCACACCAGCATCGAGCAAGAGCCGTGGTTATTGCTCCCGAGGTTGATCTCTGTTAAGTAAAGCGGAAACATCGAATCTTCCGCTTCTTGAGATGGCTACATCTTGGGTGAAACAGCAGCAAGACAAGCACAAGGCATTCACGAAAAGTTTCTCAGATTTGACAAACAAAGGGGAAAAGGCGGTAATCGCCTGGGTGGATTAGAGTCGAGATTCAGGGAGCCTAATCATGGCATGTTTCGTCACAGCTCCGATTGTAAATAACTGTGCTCCCTTAGCGCTGCATTCTGCTCTAAAAAAAAAACCAATGAGCACACCAACCAACCATTGCCAAAGGGAAAAAGTAAAGACCGTGCAGGAGGATGGATCCACAATCATGAACTTGTTCGTACTAGCAGTGGTCATGCATTATGTGCTTCGCACAGTGTTTAGTTGGGGCAGGCTTTTTCTCTGACAACTGAGGGAATAACGACAACAGGCTAGTTTTACATCGGAGTTGTTTTACCACTCACAGTGAGGGTTTTTTATTGCGAGATAATCGAGGGTCGGGTGTAAAAGCTGTCTCGGACAAACATAACTCGATATATTGCATGAAGAGCAAGAAAAATCCACAACGGGTAATAGTACAGTTTGCATGTGGAACACGCTGCGAGGGTCCTGTGCCAAGTTTGGGTGATGACTTTTCGTAAGAACTTGGCTGGTCCGTGCTTTGCAGAAGATGGCTATTTTGGAGGCACCCCCCTGTTTGTTTTGAAAGTGACCGTACGTCAGGACTGCTGCTAGCACTGCTGCGAGTACTGTTTCAAATTACTAATGCAAGTAAGGAAATCAACTGCACCCGCGTGAGAACGTAGCGTCCACTCTCCCCTGACAGAAATCGAATCTAATTGGCGCAATTTCATCACCTGGGCTACCAACTGCCTCGCGCGTTCTCCCTCTTTTGTGGCACGTGTTCCAAGGTCACACGCCCCCTGACCCGCCAAAAAAAAGGTCCAGCAAGATCACGGACTTCTCCTGATCTGTCCATATACTTCTACCACCACCACCAACAACAACAACAACAACAACAACAACAATGCCGAAAGTCATTCTACCGCCGGAGATCATCTACAAGATTTTCAAGCTTCTTCCACATAGTTTGCTTGCAGATCTCCTGAGAATTCCTGAGATTCGCCCGTACGCGTACCCAGTATTGTATAGGGTGGTCACTGTTGTTACCATGGCCATAGGAGCTGAGCTGTTCGGACATTTCCCAACGATGATGTATTTAGAGGATGGATATGATTACAATGTCATTTATGACACATTAGTTTGCGGCCAGGTGGTTGGCTATGATGACCTTGTCGCCATGATTGAAGACGGGCGAGCGTCCTACATTAAGCAGATTACTTTTAGAACTCCCATGGCGTTGCTTGATTTACACATGAAGTATCCGTCAGCATTGGGGAGTATGAAAATCTCAATCAGCTTTGATGAGTATATATTTGAACGTAATAGCCTGTTTGGGATTGGGTGGGCTTTGAAACAGTTGCAGAGACTTCCTTATAACATTACTGAGTTCAGATCGTTCCCGCATATCGAAACCATTCAAAGCACGGATGAGTTAGCCACCGGGGCGCCCGGCGACAAGTATAATCTAATGAAGGAATTGGGAACATTTGAAAACTTAACTACCCTCGATCTAGGGACTGAAATTGAGCTCCGCGCGGTACGCTATATCCCTAGAACGGTCACGCATTTGAACTGCGATGTATGTCTACCAGTTGATTCTGTATCACGTCAGCTTGACTTCCCACCGGGGCTTATTGTCCTAACTATTATTAGGAGGACGTGGAATGACAGTAGACATGTGATTGACTTGGAGCACTTGGTCGAGCTCGTTGAATTAAGGACGAATATTGATTCGAGCAACCTGTTTGTTTTGCCAAGGAACCTAGAAACTGTGGTGGCATCTGACGGGATGAATATTGTCCTGGTGTCGGCGCAGTGCCCTTTTCTTAAAGCGTTGTCTTGTGTCGGCCCCAGCCCGTCGGATCGACTTTGTGAATTGCCAGGGCAATTGCAGGCTTTGAGGATTTCTGGCCCGGTGCTAGACAGCGTAGTGTCACTAGATAAGGACAAGTTGTGTGGCGGTCGCAGAAGAAAGAAACGGAAAACCGAAGAGGCATCGGAAGTGGTAAAGCTCCCAGCAGACCTATTGTCGTTGATAATCGAAGGGTCTCCACAAAAGCCACGGAAATTATTCTCGGATGCTCCCAAGGCAACATTGAATAAGTTGGCTGCTCTCCATTTGGAAGATATGACTACTCTCAGGTATATTGGACCATTACCGATGTTTTTGAAGACATTGCGCATTACTGCTTGCAGGGAAATTGAGTTTCTAGACCTTCGAGGACTCCTGGTTTTGACCCATCTTTCAATTTCAAGGCTGCCACTGGAAATCTTTGAGTACGAAATGCCCGCCAACTTGACGACACTTGAGATTGAGTACAGCAATTTTGAGTCAGTTAGAATCAAGGCCAAGAACCTCGAATGTTTGGTAATCCGAAGGTGCGACATTGAGGAATTAAACGACTCTATCCTTTCAATTCCTAGTTGCACCAAAGTATTGGACCTCAGTCATAATGGAATAAAAACAATTGATCCGCAATTCCGATTCCCTGAAAGGTTGGAGAAATTATTGCTACTGCAAAATGAATTGTCTGAAGTCCCTGAGCAGTTCACCTTCCCGTCAACCTTGGAGTGTCTCTATTTACAAAAGAATAACTTTAGCGGGAACTTTGCGTTTGCAAACCTAAAACTAAACAGCTGTCCCAAGCTAAAGATATTGAATTTAGCGAGATCCAAGCTGCTGAACGGTGGTGAACCGACATCTTTAATCAGGTTGTATGATTTTCCCAAGTCGCTCATTTCGCTCAGTCTTGAAGGATGTGACGCACAGGTAATCGCGGGTGATTTCACGTATTTCCCACATCTTGAGCAGCTTGATGTAAGCGGAGTCGAAGGTGTGGTGGGGCCGTTCCATATGAGTTCTGGCGATTCGGCGTACTTGCCTGACAGCATCAGAAAGATTTGGATCATGAAAAAGTGCTTTGATTTCGAAACTTTTAGTAAGTTTGCTTCGATGGTGCGAAGTAAGCCTAATTTCGAGTTTCTACAAATTCGTCGGGTCTCATCCTTCGGGGAGCTGACAATCCCCGTGCTCCAAATTTCCAAAAATGGTATTTCGAAAGCGTTACCTAAAGACTTCTCTGAGCTATTCCACCTTCTTCCGAAAGTAGAATGAGCGGAAATCTACTTCCACTCTGCTGATGAGAGAAAGCGTTCAAGAAACCATTGCGGTACATTCATAAACGATATAAGATAAACCAAAACTATAAAAAAAGCAAACAGAAAATAAATAACCCCCAGGAGAACTAAACAGCCAACTTTGGCA
>JAJMBE010000184.1:0-19122 GCA_030565125.1 Candida pseudoviswanathii
CCACTGTGGAAACCACTCCAGTGACTACTCCGGTGACTACTCCAGAGACCACTCCAGAGACTAAGCCAACCACTGTGGAAACCACTCCAGTGACTACTCCAGAGACCACTCCAGAGACTAAGCCAACCACCGTGGAAACCCCTACCAAGCCAGAGTCTACTGTGATTGTTCCAAGCACTACCGTGATCCCAGTGACTTCTTGTAACGAGAAGGAATGTACCGTTACCTCGGCCACTACTGGTGTCGTCACCTTCTCATCTGAACTGACCATCTACACCACGTACTGCCCAACGTCATCAAGTGTGACTATACCAGGCACCCCAGCTCCACCTGTTCCTGTTGCTTCTGAAGGCACTCCAGTTCCACCTGCTCCTGTTGTTTCTGAAGCTACTCCTGTTCCACCTGTTCCCGTTGCTTCTGAAGGCACTGTAGCTGGTGTTTCCACTGTTAGTGTTGAATCAATTGAGACCATAGCCACATGTCCAGAAGGTGGATGTGTTGCTCCTGCAGGAACTAGTGTTGAAACCGGTTCTGGCACTGTCGCTCCTCCAGCCACTACATTAGAAGCACAAACTGTTGCTGCTCAATCGTCAAGCGTTGCTGGTGTCCCAGTTAGCTCTGGATCTCCTGCTGCTCCTTCGCCTTCCGCTCAAGTTACTACATTTGAAGGCGCTGCATCTGGTAACAAGAAACCATCAATGTATGCCTTGGGTTTAGTTGCTTTGGTTTTCTTCATTTAAGAGTGCTTTAACTTTGTTGTGCTAGGATAATGGTTCTATCGATCCTTTATTTTTTTTTTACTTTTGCTTTCATTTGTTTTTTTATTGCTTTTGGTATATTCTTCTTTTGATTTTGTCGTCCTTGTTTGTTTCGGTTTATCATTTGGGGACATCCCCACCCATGATATTCAATTATTTGTTACTATTATTTTTACTTTCGGTTTATTGCATTCCTTTGCAAGTCATAGAGTGACTGACGCTAGAAGAGTTGTGATAATTATCATTTTGACATTTTCCACTATACTGGTATTATTGTTGTTTTATTATTCTTGTTCATTTGGCATTTCTTCATAAAAGATCATATTTTGTACATCTTATTATTTTCGGTTATTTATATATCTAAGTACAGTTCTTAGTTCTTTATTCATATTGACGTTATTTTTATATATTGTTTCTACTGTAAGAGAATGAGCGACGCTAATGCAGTGAAAGAATCCGTTTATTCAAATAATGAGTCTATGAACCAGAAGTCCTATTGTTAGTATAAATTAAACTTCTCTGTTACGCAAGTTGTTGTTCCTCTATGCATGAAACATCATCTAGGTGTTACTTGATTTCAAATTCGTATCCGAAGACATTGATGGATACAATCATGACGATAACGCATGTAATAGTCTAATCATTTATAACATAGAAAGAACGATTTTTCAACACACAATGAACATACTTGTTGGAGTCTTGCGTCAGTCGCTTAAGGAAAGAAAGGAAGAAGTGAAAGGAAAAAGATTTGAAAATCAACAAACGGAAAAATTTTTTCATTCACCAAAAACCCTGTGCCATTTTTTTAGCCAGATACACACTACTTATGCAATCAGATTCAAATACTCTTTGAGTTCGCCATACCAGTTATTCAAGACGTCGACCTTGTTAATCTCCTCAATGTCCGACTCGTCGTTATTCTCTTCTTCAACAGCAAGGGTTGAGTTCAACAATCCAGTGTTGAAATTAGCCAACTCGCTTTCTGCCTTATTAAAGCTTGTTGAAGTAGTTATATTTTCGGCCTTCTGTTCATTTATAACTTGCTCCTTTTGACTTATCTCACCTTTGTGTGACGCTGGAATGGCGGACATCATGAATATGTACCATGATTCAATGTAGCTGAACCAGTCCTTAGGTTTGGTGGGTCTGTCTATGGCAAAAAAGAATTTATGCAAATAATCCAGGGATTTGGGAAGGGTCGAGTACAGTGTAGGAGAATTCTCGTCGACTTCCATTATGTCATCTTGGGATATGGCTGGTGGAGGGGGCATTACGAATTCCAATAGTTTGACATTGTAGTAGATATCCTTCTTGGAAGTTTGTGGGAAACATGCTCTATTGGAGTTCTTGTTGCTGCCATTTGTTTCTGTGAATATCACCTTGTGTACGTAGTCGACTTTGGAATCTTTCAATCTACCGCCCATTATCAACTTCAAAAGCAAACCTTCTAGCTCGGATTCAGTGATCTTCAATTGGTTGCAAAGAAAATCAAATTTAATAGCAGAATACCCCTTGATGTAATTCAACAAGATCTTGCTTCTCAAGTTCTTCAAGATTTCCTTGCAGGAAGTCACGAAAATAGGATCTTTGTAAAACCCGCTGTCATCCAGGGTCCGCTGTTCCACAAGAATTGTTTGGAACTCTTGCAAATCTAACAAACTGTAAGCCTTGATCAAAAGTTTCAAGCTGTCAAACTCTCTCGATTTGGCAATTGTTTGAGTTTCTTGACTCTCAAAGGGGTCTAATTCACTTTCTGTCAACAACGAACACAACGCAACATATTTCAACAACTTATACTTTAATGCAGACCCAGCCTCGTCGTAGCTTTTAAAACTCTCGTAGAATTCCACCCTTGCCTTCTCGAAATTTTCGCGATAGAATTGCACTTTGCCACCACATTCTTTAATGATGGCCAAGATCTTAGGATGCGTTACTGCTGTAGTAATCTTCAAGCTCATTCTGTACAACTGACCCATTCTAGCTAAGTTCGAGTTGTCGTCGTTAGAGACTTTAGAAAGGTATTCGATTTCGGAGGCAATGATTTGTAACGTGAATGATTTCTGGATAGACTCGCTGGACGTCTTCAACTTCTGGTAGATCTGATGTAGCAATTGCGGGATCTCTTGATACTGCTCCTGCTCGATCTTCAAATTCAACAAATTGGTGTTTATCTTAAACCATAATCTGACGTTGTTCAATTGTGCCTTGTCAAGCAAGATATTGTAGAAACGATTCAAAAAGTCAAAGTCGTTGCTATCACTGGAATAGTGGAGAATCATCTTTGATATGGAATCCTCAAAATAAGACTTGTCAATCTTCGAAACAATAGTGAACAACTCAGTCAACACGTCCAACATGGCATCGTAGTTCTTTTCGCTGAAATACAACTTCATCAATTGCTTATGACTTTTGAAAATGTACTCGTAGTCATCATCTTCAGGTTCCTTATCTTTCAACTCAACGATCTTCTTGAACTTCTCAATGGCTGTCTCCTGATCGTCATCCTTAAAGCCCTTGGCCGTGTAATACATGTTATCAACGCACGTATCCTCATCTATCTTGCTATCGTTATCGTTGTCATTGGTGTTTGATCCTTCGTCGTTGTCGTCTTCATCTTCGAACTCGAATTCATAGGATTCTTCGGAATAGAACTCTTCGTCCGACATTGTGTATACCGCTTGGGTGGGTGGTTAGTTAATCGTGGAACAGCAATCTGTTCAGTATACTGTAGCATTTTTTTCCTTCTTGGACAACACTTGTTCTAGCGCGTTTTAAAGTCCTAAGACGTGAATCGAACCTGGCATCAACCAAAAAAATATCAGGCCGATGGCTGCTCCCAGTCTACCATGGATGTAAATTTCGGGAAAAATTTTTGAAATCCGAGGAGACGATTCAGTGGATATTAGCAATTTCAAAGAAGAATATAGACGTTTAGAATTGACAATATCCGAGGTTCCTCAATACAGCAAAGCTCTCCCAACAACTAAAGGCATCTTATTGTCTACTCTGAGTGGAAAGACTATGCTTATACGCCTTGTTCTAGGTTTCTAGAAATAGTGCTGCAGGCATAAACTAAAAATGTAATTTGCTTGAATTATCCTACGAAAACCCGAGTAAAATTAAATGCTACTATAAAGCAAGGAGGTAACGGAAGCTCCTGTCTGTCGAACAGCGGCCAAGCACTATCACATTCTTCACAATGATCCTAGCCAGTGGTGTGTTCACAAGTTGTTGACTATTTTTGTCCATTCTAGCAGCCTTGTCGTTTTGTCCTTCTTTTTTGGCAACATGAAATTTACGTATCTTAATTAATGTTCAATTTTCTGTAAAAAAATAAAAAACACGAGAGAGGAAACAAGAAACGAGATCAGATAGGAGAACTAGCTGGCTTAGGTTAACTTAATTGTCATGGCCATTACGTGTATCCCTTTCGTTGAGGTGTAGGCTCATTAATTGGTTAGGAATATGAGCATTTGTGGGGAGATGCGAAGACTGGTTTCTTTACAAAATTGCTAGTTAGAGCCTAGTTTAGTCTGGCCGGAATCTCCCCACCACCACCTTGCTTTCCCTGCTAACGGCATACACAAACGCTTTAGTGGGTTAGTGACCACCGGGTTGGCACAGAATGTTTGGAAGTGGGGCTGGACGTAATGCAAATTAAATAGGGCAAAATTGACGAGTAAATTGTGGGCGTCGACGGCGATAGCAAAAATAAAAATAAACTTCCCTTGTTTCGTTCCACATTGTCCGTCCAATGGGGGAACCAGGCCTGCAACGGCGTAGTCCAGCGCAGAGCAGCGCCACCACCCCGCGACGACCGACCGCCCTGCACTTTGATTCTTTCCGCCCGGGATTAAAACACCGCTTGCGTGTCCTTCCCAAACTATGGAATATGTGTTTCTGGCCCCCTTCTCTCTACAAAAAAATAGCATACCCCGGTAAAGCTGACAAGAAACGTTTTTGTTTTGCAATTAAGAATAAATAAATAAAGCAAATGAAAGTACACTCTCTATATATAATCAAAAAATAGAAATTGAACAACAACAACCACTGGAATGTGTGGGTGTCCTTCACTCTGTGAAGCAAAAAATAGCAAACTAGAAATAAATAATAAAACAAATCAAATTGAAACCCATCTAAACCGTTGAATATATAAAAATAATGTAAATGAAATGATTGCCAATAGCCCCAAGATGATAATCCTCACGCTGAACTGCTGCTGCTGCTTCAGTTTTCTCTTTCTCCTTGTCTTCCTCTTGGTTCTTGGTTTCGGAATGCAGCCCAAGTTGCGTTCTTCTTTGCTTGGATTACTGTCGATTTCAGGAATGGCAAACTCAGGTATCTTCTCATACTTCTTCTGTTCAGCCTGCGGCAATTCGCCAATCAAGTACGGCCTTAGCATCTGGTATGCATAGTCTGAATGGCCCACGTCTTCAAATGCTTCAGTACCATCGGTACCCCCGCAGTCAAACAAGACTTCCACATCTCCTGGGTGTATCTTGCTAAAGTTGGTCAAGTTGTAGACCTTGTTGTAGATGACCATCCACAAATCGTCTGGCTTGTCATGTCTCTTGACCTCTTCCGAAGAGTATATTCGATAATCTGTTGTTAGTGGTCGTTGTAGGGAAGCATCTTTGAGTTGCTGTGAATAGGGCATGTTACAGTGAGAATATAATGATCATATATGATATATGTGTGTTGTATATGGAACAATGAATGAATGAATGAATGAATGAACGAACGAACGGAATAATGCAAACAGTGGGATAGTTAAAATGCGAAAAAATATAATGAATAGTTATATGTTGGTGTGTGTGGTGGTGGTTATAAGGAGTGAATGGGGACGTTTAACATTGATTGGTTGATTGTGTGGCTGGTAAATCAATGTGAATTTTTGCTTCGTCTAGTCTAGTCTAGTGGTGGCTGTAGTCTAGGATGTGGTGGAAGGTGTAGGATAAACAAAAACTGATCTCTCTAATAAACAGGAAGGGAAACAAGGAAGAAAGAAGAAAGAAAGAAGGAAGACGAATAAAACAAATAAATAATTAAAATTAAAATTAAAATTGAAGCGAAAATGTGATTCTTCTTTTCCTCTTTCTCTTTCTCTTTCTCTGGCCTTCTCTTCATTCTCGCTTTTCTTTCTTTTTTTCTTTCTGTTGTTGTTGTTCACAGAATTTACGGTTAGTGCACACCTCCTTTCACTACGACTGGAGAAACGCATGCAAACACAAAAACCAATCAGTTAGAAAGTAAAATAGAAGCTTTTTGCTTGCTTGTGTTGCACAAAAATTTATCTACTCAAGCTATTATGTCGTGTTCTTCACACGGCACGTGAACGAACTCACGTGAAATAAGAGCACGCCCCCAAATCAAAGCGACAGACAGCAAAACAAGAAAAAGAAAGCAAAAAAAGAAAATGAAATTGTAAATAGCACCTAAAATTTGTGTGTCTGTACAAGAGGAGAAACAAGAAAGAAAAATTTTCGATTAGAGGACAACACTACCTCCACCTCCACCGCAGCTGGTAAACATTCATAGCATAGACAAACCATTTCATCACCACACACCCCCCACCCAACCATTCACTTCATCTACTCATTCATTTATCCTTGATCTCGATTTTACATATAGATTTTTACACCACCTTGCATTCGCTTTTTGACATACAACCATGAGTTTCAACAGTACGGCATTACCATCTTCCAAAAAAACCCACCTGGAACAACACAAACAGATCTTGAAACAGTTGTTGAGAGAAGACCCAAACAAGACATGTGCAGACTGTAAAACATCCAAGAACCCCAGATGGGCATCCTGGAGTTTGGGTTGTTTTGTATGCATCAGATGTTCAGGAATCCACAGAAGTATGGGCACCCATATCTCCAAAGTTAAAAGTGTCGACTTGGACGCCTGGACTGACGACCAGGTTGAGAACATGGTCAGATGGGGGAACCAAAGGGCCAACTTGTATTGGGAGGCCAAGTTGCCTGACGGATACGTGCCAGATCAGCTGAAGATTGAAAACTTTATTAGAACAAAGTATGATTTGAAGAAGTGGAAAGATAGCCAGGATATTAGATCTTTCAACCCTACGATTGTCAAGAAAACCGCTGCATCTCCTGCTATCACTACCCAAATGCCTCCAGCACCAGTCACGCGTACTACTACTTCCAGTTCTGCTAATTCATTTTCTTCAATTAATACCTTGCCACCCGCCCCTGTGCAGCACACAAACTCGGCACCAACTCCAACCCCACCACCTGCTCAATTGCAACAGAACCAACCACTCCAATCCGCTCAAAGCACTGGTGGCAGCATATCCAGCAATGGAAGACCAGACTTGAAGAAGTCCATTCTTTCATTGTATTCTTCGCCATCCTCGTCTTCTAGTTTCCTTAATCAACAACAGCCACAACAGCCACAACAGCAGCAATTTATGCAACAGTCGTTCCAACAAGCTAGAGTCCAACAAACCCCATTGTCTTATGCGCCTCCTCCACCACAAGCACAACAACAGCCAATAGTGAACAAGTTGGATGACGACTTGTTCAAGAATGTCTGGAGCTAGTGTAGTAATCTGAATATATATGTATGAATTGTTCTTTTTTTCTATAAATGAAAGAAATTACACAGAGAATATACAGAATGAAGAATTCTAATGTCCACCAGTGGTTGGCAATCCGACATAGACCTTGAAGGAATCGTAGATCAACCATTGGAAACCAGTCAAGGTACCAATCATGAAAATTCTCACCGGCAAACCGTTCCAAAGTCCCGCAAACCCAATCTTCTTGTAAATTCTGGAGATAGCCTGTCCGGTAGTTTCATTTGGCGTCTTGTCGGAGTTGACCTTACTAACCATGACGTCGGCCGGGTGAGACACAATAGCACAGAAAATACCAGCGATGTAACCACCCAAGAAAGAAACCCCAGTCTGTTGCAAGGTAGTATACGAGTCCTTAGGCTTGCCAAGGTACTTGTAGATCCCAGCAACAATGTTTTCAAAACTGGCAAACTTCACCATGGTGTACGGGATCTGTCTGCACCACAATGGCACCAACCCTTTGTACAACCCGCCGAAGCCCTCGGTGCTGACAATCTTCTTCCATCCATCAACCAAGTTGTTTGCGTACGGTGGAATCGTGGTCTGGGTCTTGACCTTGATGGTTTCCCAGGGACACAAGGCGATATCAGCCAAGAATTCCGCAGAGGCAGAAGCAAGCAAAAACACTCCTGTTTTATACTCTTTGGCGTACTTGGGACCAATCAAGTCGGAGTACTTCTTCTTGAAGTATTCGTAGAACCCGTACTTACCTGCACCTTGGAAACAGTATCCGATGAACGTAGCGCCGAAACCAGTGAATATGGAGTCACCTGACGTCTTCAAGATGGTTTTCCAACCCTGGATATTGGACTTGTACAAGGCCGGGTTGACCTGTCTTCTACATTTGACCAAATCTAAGGGGGTGACGGAGGCGTGGGTGGGACCACAGGCGATTATACCACCCAATGTACAAGCGGCGTAGTATTCTGGTGTGAATTCAACAATCTTCTTCCCCTCTGAGCCACCTGAAGGAGGGGACCCTGATCCAACTGCTTTTTTCAATTGGTCGTTGATTGGTTGTGTGATGGAGTCAGCTATGTTTCCTGCCATGGTGGATGTGATAAAGTAATGATAGTAGAGAAAAAGAAGAAAGGAAGGAAAGGGTAAAAAAGTCAAACAGCAATTGGAGGAAATCAATTGGCTTTTTAAAAGGGGGTTTTAGAATTCACGGACGAGAGAGAGAGAGAGAGATAAAAAAAAAAGAATGGAAGCAGCAGCAGCAGCAGCCCCAATAATTCCGGTATCGTTTTTGGGTTTGCCATAACTTCCGTACCACTAAAAAAAAAAAAATAGGAACTGGGATTGGTGGGGGAGTCACACTTGCATAATGAATGTATTTCATCTCTTTAAAATGCCTCTTTTTTAGTGTAGGCAAAGTATCAACCAACAATGATTGACGAAATCTTACTTCCGGATAGACCAGTTTCTTTCTCAGACTGGATTTCTGAAATAGAGTTACAAAAAGTTGTGGTTCTGGAAACCTTAAAAAAAAAAACACCACCAAAGAAAAGAAAAGAGAGAACAAGCGATTTACAGCCGAGACAGAGATTGTTAGGACCGGGTATACATCTGGACACTACGTGACCAATTGGCAGTTTATTTGCAACCAGAATTCTTGACAATATACCTACGTACGCGAGATCTCCCACTTCACATCGACAATACTGACCTCATCGTTCGTGTTCTCATCAACATCGTACCACTCCCCTTCACTCAAATCGACTTCATCAAACACAGTCCCAGTTTCAGTTCCAACACACTGGAACTCGCCATTAGGGACGAACCGTAAAAAGTCCAATCCTCGACTATCTATCTCCAACAAACTGACCCACTTATCCTTCTTTCTTCCCTTTCCCTTTCCGCTTCCCTCCTCCTCTTCTTCTTCTTCAGCACGCAATTTCTCACCAGTAGGCACGATGTTAATCGAGTGTTCGTTCTTGCACTCCCTGCACCGGAATATGAAGCTGGCGTCGCCACGGGATCCAGAGATCTCGTGCTTCTCAAAGCTGTTGATCTGGATCAACTTGTCGTGCTTGGTTCGACACTTCGTGCACTCAATCTCAAAGGTGTATTCGTACGGCGCCTGCGGCGTGTTCTTCGGCTCGAGGTCGGTCACGTTGGATAACTCGGCTTGCACTTTGAGTAAGAACTTGACCATCGTGGAATTGATTGATTGGACGGTGATTGATGGTGGTTGGAAGTCGTGGGGAATGGAGGCGAGAGATGTGGATTTTTCCTCTGCGAGTTTTAGGGTTGATGGGAGAAAGAATGGGTCGTGCGAGTGCGGTGATTTTCATTTACAGTGGGGGCTGCAAAATATGGGTTGCCAGACAACATGGTTTGTAAATTGGATACCAACAAGGGTAATTGAGTAGCTGATAGTCGAGAACGACAAGTACTTACAGATTGGCTGATATTGGGGGTAACTCAGAAACAAACGGTTTGGGGAGTGCTGCAGATGAGAGGAGGGTATCATCATGACAGCACTCCACCAGGTTCCTTAGTTGGTCCTCTAATTCGTATCATACAAAGACAAACAGTATGTAGGAATCACATGAGATCTGATTATGTAATTAGTAGCACTTATATTCCAAGTAGACGACACTGGGCATGTATGCCTTACCAGTTCTGATGGCCACAACCACGGACGGATAATCCTCTGCCATTCAAGAGGATACGCTATGGGTATTGGCCCAGTACTGCAAAAACCGTAGCATAATATAGCCAACAAAACACCACCCTGGCAAGTTCGAAAACACCAGTAGACAAGGCACAGTCACCAGTGGTTGCAAATTCGCCATCATACATGCTTTACGAACACCACACCCAACATGAAAGAACACGTCACGGCTATCTTCGACCTCACGAACCACCCTGACTTCACGTTCAGCCACCTACACCACTTCTTACAGTCTGGAAGAAAGTGTCATGCGAAACCATAATTGTTCTCCTTCACGGTCGTGCGCGTTTCAATATCTTTTGGCCACCCTATACTGATCAGGACTGATAAACGTTCTTTCAAAAAAATAACCATTTCATTTATAGAGGTGCTAAAAAAAACAGGAGAATTATATATAATAATAATGATAGATAAAAGGACCAAGAACAGAAGGAAGCAACAAGAAGATTATCACCATCTCTCATGCCCTCTTCATTGCTTTAAAACAAATAACAAAAACAAAAAAAAAGTAAAAAATATCCACTTGTAGTACTTAACAATCAACCCCAGGGTATGTGTTTGATTCATTCTTTTTGAAAGAAATAAATAGTCACAGTATGATCGATTTTTCTTTTTTGAGTTATTATCATCATCATTATAATAAGTAGTAGTCACCAAATAAACCAATGGAGGCAATCAACAAGCTGACACCTGAGATGTAGCTGCCCAAGACGTAACCAGATTCAATATTCTTCAAGTCTTGAACGATCTCCTTCTTGATCAAAATGTTTTCAACTTCCTTATCAACGGCAATTTCTTCGGGCGACTTTTCAATGTGGTCCTCTTCAGTGTCCTCTTTTGGTTGAACTTTTGGAGTTGAAGGCTGGGAAGAGTTTGGCGTAGAAAGTCCCGATTCATCGGAAAGATGAACGTATGATTTGCCCAATAGGGAGTCGGCAGATGTGACTTTACTGATGACTTCAGGTTCTTCTCCATCATGAGCAGCTTCGTCGTCTTCAACAGGCTGTTTACCAGGCTTCTCAACCTCAGCTTTAGCGGTAGTATCAACGGTCTTCTTAGACAAGATCTTCTGTTCATAGTTCCAGTTGTTGTAGTATAAGCCAATCAAACTCAATGGAGCGCCGATTGAAGCGTAGATCAAATATGGGTGCTTTTCGTGGACTGGGGAGTACTTGAAGGCCACAGTGAACAAGCCAGTGGTCAAAGCAGCTAAAACACCATTGATCAAGCGGTTATTGAATATGTTCTGTTTGAGGTTCTCAAGTTTCTTGTTGAAGTAGTCGATGGAGCTGCTGTTGAATTGGGCATTGAATTGGTGTATCAACTCAGGCAAGTTTGATAATGATTGATAAATTATTGATGAGGTTAACAATCCTAATGATCCGACGCCTAATAATTTAATCGTTGTGATACAAGTACCTGCCATGGTTACCAAATAAAAGAGTTGTGTATGTGTGAGTGTGTGGGTGGAGGTTTGATTCAAAAAGGGGGTTTGAACGGGTGGGAATAGATAATGAGCGTGAGTTTTTTTTTGCTTCTCTAGTTAGACAAACAAACAGAAAAAAAGGATGATCAATAAATAAGGATGAATATATGGAATGAGCTCTCTCGACTAATGAATACTTAAACAGTAGGTAGGATAAGGATAAGGATACGGTTGGTAGATGATTTCAAACTGTTGTCTGTGAAAAGAAGAAAAAAAAGAGTAAAAGTAAAAGTAAAAGTAAAAAAAAAAACAAAAAAACTAAAATAAGTTTCTGATGATAGAAGAAAGGAGAAGAATAAGAATGTAAAGGCAGAGGAAGATGAATGGCAAATCAAGCACAGAATCACACACAAAAGAGCGAGAGAGAGAGAGTGTGTGTGTGTGTGTGTGTGTGCGAGCAACTAAATTTTTGTATGTGGTCGTGGTGTACGGTGCGCAACGGCGTGCGGGATAGGCAGGAGTGGGAAATACCCCCATGCTGTCGGTACTAATTGAAACTCCACACAGACGACACTACAGATGGCACCCAAAACATGTAATAGCAGTGTCATACGGCACCCCCGTTGCATTCTATCCAGAACCACGCGTGATTTCTTGTGTCTATTGGTCTGTTTGAGTGTAAACTAAACTGTGGAGAATTTTTCCCTCTCGGTGAGAGAGAGAGAGAGCTTATCGTGGGCGAGGAAGATAAGGGGGGGAATGACAAAACAATGCGGATGATAGCAAACTACAGCACACACACTGAGAGCGTTTTTGATCTACAGACACGCACGTCATTATTCGTGTATACCACATCAATTATCCATCTGTCTCATTGGCTAGTTCTCTATCTGCTAGTGATCATTATACGTGGTCGTTTCAAGTTGTAGGTGCTCTTTCAGCTTTGGGGATTATCTTCTCTCTGGACAGGGCACCCGCAGCCTAGCCCCGTGTCTCCCTATTCACTCGGTAATACTTCCAATTGGCTGGACAGTCCACCGTCCCGTCTTTTTTTTCCCGTGGATACCTCTTGGCTGTCTATTAATAGCAGCAAGTCATCACTTCAACCACTCCGGCGCCTGTTCCCAATTTATATCAACAGACTTGATGTCAAAGTTTTCAATCAACAACTCAACCAATATCCTTCCTCCTCTAGCACCTGTAAACCTTCTGTACTCCTCACTCACGCTGTTCAAGTTCCAGTTCTGTAATCGTCTCAAGCACCCAATCACAGTACCGGTTCTGTGTCGGCCCATGCCACAGCATATAAGAATAGGGTAGTTCGACTTATCCACAATCACTTCCAAGGACTTCTTTATCGTGGTGTCGTTCAACGCGTCCCACGGGTTGACCATATTAGACCGATTCACGTTGTTGTAGTTGGACTCGAAGTCGTTGATCATGCCGATATACTCAATGTTGATGTTGTTATCAGAACAGTATTCCTGGAACTCATCGCTCGGTTCTTCACTAGCGAGCCAGATTATCGTTTTCAAATTGAGCTGGTTCAAGAACGATTCGTTTATCATCGACGGCTGGCCCGAGCGGTATAGCTGCTTCTCAACCGGGCAGAAGTTTAGCGGCGGGATGATTCGCAAGTTCGGCGGTTGGCTTATCTTGCGAAGCTGTGCGGAGTCGTTGTTATTCGTGTTGTTAGGGTCCTGTTGAGGTGTATTTGTCACTGTTGTCATTATGGATTGGTTGTTTAGCACTGTGTGTGTGTGTGTGTGTGTGTGTGTGGCTGCCGTGGGCTGTCTGGTATAATTCTGGACTTAAAATCCGACTGGCGAAAAAAATTTTATGTTGGCTTGTGTTTTCTCTGAGCTTTTGTCGTCCTCGTCCTCGTCTTTGGCTGCCAGGAATTTTTCAAACGTGTAAAAGGGTAGGAAAAAAAACCAATCTGGACAACAACGCAAGCACGACAACGACAACGACAACGACAACGACAACCACAACACACCATGGCTAAACCAGTAGTGAAGAAACAATCGGCAAGCGTCAGCTCCACCATCAATGAATTGAAATCAACCATAAACACAACGGTCTCCGATTACTTCAAATCCTTGACACCACGATTGAAGTTGATTGACTTCTTTTTGACGTTTTTGGTTGCCTTGGGCGTCTTACAGTTCGTTTACGTTATACTTATTGGCAATTTCCCGTTCAATGCCTTCTTGGGTGGATTCATCAGCTGTGTTGGTCAATTTGTGTTGTTGGTCAGTTTGAGGTTGCAGATTAACGACAGCAACAAGAAGTTGTTTGACGGAATTAGTCCGGAAAGATCGTTTGGTGATTTTATATTTGCCAGTTTGATCTTACACTTTATAGTTATTCACTTCATAAATTAAGGATTGATAGAACTTTTCAAGTATATATATTATGATGATACAGCCAATATACCTATATTCAGAAGAATTTTTGTTCACCACTTCTGTGACAAAGGATAATGACAAGGATAGTATTAGTATTAAATGACAAACTGCAAACAAAAAAAATTCAAAGTTTCAATATCAAAATTCGTTTTCGTTTTTAGGGGTGAGTGGTGGTAGTCAGGGGTGCTCTCTCTCTCAGGACCATTTGCTAGCCCGCTTTAGACAATGACACAACATCCGCTCTTGGATTTTGCTTCAGAATTGGCTTGTTGAGTTTGCAGCTGTTGTTTTCTTTGAGCTTGGTTTTTCAGGGTTGCTTGACCAGCAGCAATTCCAGATTCGTTTTGGTCTATTACACCATCTTGTTGGTTCTGTGTCGATGGCTGTGCTTGTTGTTGAGATGATAGGTTCTGTTGGTTTGTGTTGTTGTTCAAGACTGTGCCGTTATTCGTTATACCACCCTGGGCTTGCTGTTGTTGACCTTGTTGTTGCGATTGGTCGCCTTGCAGTTTCGAGGCGGACTCTTCAGCATCGATCTTGTTGATGTGTCTAACCAACCCGTAGAACGCCTCTTCAACATTAATTCTCTGTTTGGCTGAAGTTTCCAAGAATGGACAGTTGAACGAATTGGCCAAGGCCAACCCGTCTTCGTAACTGACCTGTCTTTCCATCTCCAAATCACACTTGTTACCAACAACCAAAACCGGCACATTGTCGGTGTCCTTGACTCTTAAAATCTGATCGTAGAAAGAATTCAATTCCTGGAACGAGTTCAATGAGTTTATCGAGTAGACCAACAAGAACCCTTCACCGGTTCTCATGTACTGCTCTCTCATGGCAGAATACTCTTCTTGCCCAGCCGTGTCTAAGATATCTAACAAGACCTGTTTGTTGTCGATGTTACATTGCTTTCTATAGGAATCCTCGATGGTTGGGTCGTATTCATCAACGAAGTGGGACTGGATTAATTGAATGGTCAAGGCAGATTTACCAACACCACCTCCACCAACAACAACTAGTTTATATTCTCTCAACATGTTCTGCTCGGAGTACGAATTTTCGTTTTTTTGGTTCGTTCGTCTGGTGCTTCTGATTCAAGGGCAAGGCGAAAACGAAAGGATATATCTATTCCAATTGACCTATGATGTTAGTATGAAACAGTTTTCCTATAGGGCTGGTGGGAGGGCTTGCAGAAGGGAGGGAAGAAAGAAAGAAAGGGAAGATTTTTGAGAATTTTTTTTTTGTATTTTTGTATTTTGTATTCTTGTCTTGTTCTTCTTGGGTTGGTTTGCTTTTTCGTCGATTATTACATGTACTGCGTAAGTGAGAGAACGAGAGAAACAGAAAAAAAAAAAAAATTCAGCTGGTTACACAAAGGCGAGAAATTTATTCTATTTTAGCAACATACACGAAAGTTGTCTAACTAAGCACTAAACAAGTTTTAATTTTAGTTACTGGTTAGGCACATCTACACCACCACGGGCACCACCACTGGCACCACCAGTAGTCTGTAAGATTTAAACATGGCGTGTGGGCACACCACTCGCAAGCTGATTTTTCTTGTACCCCTACGGCTGGTGAGAACCATTGTCGACTGTACCACCACAACCACCACCACCACCATTCCATCTCCCACCACAAACTTTTGCAGCTAGACTAATTTACGCTATTTCAGTTTGACATACCGCGGATACTATCCTTTGTCTGGTACGCCTTGCCAGTTAATGTTTGTATTCCTGGCAGATACGAAACTAAACACAAGGACCGTGTAGTGCAGTGTGCGATTTGTGCCCCACGCGTGGCACAGAAATCACAGTCCCTCTCTCTCCCACCTTGATTCCCTTTAACCAACAAAAAAAAACAAGGTTAAGTGTTCATCCTTTGCCTTTCCCTGTCTCTCTTTGACTTTTCGTCTGTCTCGTCCCACCAAGTGTTAAAACAAAAGACATTCAACTTAAAAAAATGCACGGATGTTTTTTGCAGATCGCAGGCGCTCGTCTTTTTTTCCGTCAAGCATTTTTTTCACTCTATTCTTTCAGGTAGAGCTCGGCTAGCACTTCTGATTACCAATTGTGATGTGATCTCTGGAGGGACAAGTTTCTCCAGCCCTGTCTTCCATTCGAAATCACAGTCTCTCTCTGTGTCCGCCTCCTGCATATTTCGTTTAAAGGAATTTTTGCTCTAAAACCTTAATTAGAAAGAATTTTAAAACTCATTAGGATGGATGGGCCATGTAGTGTCCGGTTTTACATATTCCGCAGCTGAAACTAGCATAGTACACCCTCTGCATTTAATTTGCTCGTTCTGTTGAGGAATCGGCCCAGCTTTGTGGTTCTGCGAAACAGCCGACCCGTAAGTGCTTCCCAATCGATACAAGCTCCCCAAAGGGCAAAAGGGAAACCACACACACCTACACACATGGTGGCTAATAAACGATGGGTAGAAGCGTTACTACACCTATCTGTTGTTCTTGATGATATTATCCACGTTAGACGTATTTTCCTTTGGGGGGGGGGAGCTTGGAGTCGCCAAATTATTTAAATTCTACAGCACATCACAGTTGACGTAAGGACTCGTACATATTCTGTATATGGACAAATTCCACCGCCTTTCTTTTTCTCCGTTAACCGACAATACCCAAGTCCTACGCTACGCCAACCGCAACCACGAGATGCGAAAGAACAAAGACGAAGACTATGGCTACAGGAAAGACGCTACGTAAACGATTTTGCACTCTTATCTTCGGGAATAACAATGGGACGAAGCAAAGTGTATTTTTGAAGCGGCAGAATTGCCTTCAAAGTGGGTGGGTGGGTTGTTGTTGTTGATAATAATACCAAATCACGAAGTACTTCATTCTCTCGGGTTATTATAATGCACAAAAGAAAAGCGGAAATACTGTCATCACACGCTTATAGATCCAATAGGACATGATGTGAGTGTATGTAAATCCCTTCCCCCTGTGGTAGTGACGGGGCGGATTTTGTAACCGGTGGGTTCGGAGAGATCTGTGGTCGAGGTGCAGATACCTTGGCCGGGCCCATACGAGATTCGATTCCATTCGGGGGTGTCGCATGCGGCGCGTGATTCCAAAAAACGTGAAACGCACCACGTGATGAATTCACTTACAATATACATTCTGAAACACACAACAAGAACTAAATTAAAACCACAGAACTACAGAGGCTTACAATCATCACAGAACCACTTACCCTTGGGAGGATTCTTGAGACCAATACAGGGCAAGTGAAACCATTGGTAGCGGCAGTCATTGTTGTCACACCCAATCATCTCACCAAAGGACTGCTGTTGACAGTAACAGTAAGTAGGGTCAGTGCCTCCACTGCCGCTACCGTTCGTCGTCCTGCTAGAGTTACCACTCTTGCTCTGGCCGTCTTTGGCTCCATCATCCTCTTGCTTCTTCTTCTTTTTGCTATTGCTGCTATTGCCACTACCGCCATTGTTTCCACTCTTGGCCTCATCTCTGCCTCTCTTCTTGCTCTTGTCATTGTTGGGGCTCGTCTCCTTCTCCTTCTTTTTCTTCTTGCTGCTTGTGGCTTGGTCGTCTTCCTTGTTGGCTTTCTTGGCAGCCAATGCCTCTCTCCTGCTTTCACTCCTTTGACTCTGTGACGAGTTGCCATTGTTGCTAGTTGTGTTGGAGTTACCGTTGGCAGCATCGTTAATCATTGCCGGGTGGTTCAAAGGGCCTATGCGAATACTTTCTGGGATCTCGTTATTCAATAATATCAACTTGTAGTCCTGGTTTATTCTGATCATGTGCTTGTTCAACAAGTCAGACGCAACGCTAGTTACGTGCATCTTTTCTTCCAAACATGGGATAATCTCATTGATTTTGTTCTTGATTGTAGTCAATCGTCTCGACTCAAGCTTGTTCTTCTTCTCTTCTTCTTCTTTCTTGCTTTCCACGCTTGTGTTTGTTGCTGTACCATTGGCCAAGGCCGAATCCGGAGGTGCAGGGGAATCCTGATGTAAGTTGTCAATGTAGTTTGAAATCAACTGGTTAATCTGCGGTATAGTGTTGATGCACTTGGCGTCGATCTCTTTCAACAAGGTGAAATACTTGATCAAGTCCAATGGCAAGGCCTCAAAGGCGTCGCTGATGTCGTTCAACCCAGGTAATAGTTCATTGACATTGGAGATAACCTTGGGTGGATTCTTGTACAACTGGAAGGTCTCCCTGACGGACACGCCGCTGGAGTCATGGGCGCCGTGGTGTTGCTGTTTAGATCTGTTGATGATTCTTTGAGACTTCTCGCGTGGTGGTAACTCCGACATGACGTATATGGAAGATGCTTTTGGTTGAGTTAGTGGGAGTTGTATGGAGTTGTGGGTGTTTTTTGCTGGTCGATGATTTTTTTCTGTTTGGTGTGGGTTTGTTGAAAGTGGTTCCGAAACTTGAGTCGAGAACACGACCAGATTTAGGCGCTTATCACCATTGGAACAGCTTGAACTGTAAAGAGTCAGCATATGCTAATGAATAGTATGAGCAGGTGTGTGAGATGGTCGGCCAAACATATGATTGGGTAGAATTACTACTTGAAGCTGTTTGATCTTTGATGACGGTTCCTGGTGTCCGCTGTCCTCGAGTCGAATAAGGGATGACCGGAGCTGGCCCGTCGTTCTAGAGATAGTTCTACAGAGGAGGAAGGTTCTTAAGAACCTTCGTGAGTAACAAACAATGAGTTTATAAGCATATATTAGTGTAAACAAGTATCAACCAACCTGTCGCTAGAACGGTTGATCTGAGCTATATGATGTGATGGAAACGGTTAGTAATTTAGAAGTCATTATGACGCGAGACTTTCAGAGCCGAAAGCTAGGCTACTTTTCGATACTGAAAACCAAGAGGGCAAGAAGAACGACTTATGATTGTGGTTTTTTTTTTTCATCCAGGCATCGAGGGAGGTTAGTCTGTGAGAGAATCCTCGGCATTTCTTGACCAGATGTACACAATTATAGATTTGTGAATACAAAGAAAAAAAAGTCCGGTTGGTAGCGTAACACCTAGCATAACAGAAGAATCCACACAAATAGACAACTATAAAAGGACAACAATGTATTTTTGCAACAGAATTTTGTTTACACCATTTTTCTCTTCTTCTTTTTGTAATTATCAACCACAATAATCAATCAATCCTTGTAAGGATTGGGATCAACTATTATCGATCTAGTTGGTTCAATTGTGTGTATCAATCAAGTCAAGAGTTCTACTTGTGTTCAAT
>JAJMBE010000185.1:0-19091 GCA_030565125.1 Candida pseudoviswanathii
CTCGTGTTGTGGACATAGTCTATGTTTGTATAGTGTGTTTAGATGACTTTTTCTGGTGGTTTTTGAGGAGTATGTAAACGGTGTTTTTTGACCATAATTGGAAGCAAAACTCGATGGAATATGATCATGAATCAACACATTAACACAGTTACACCACAAACAATCTTTGATAACTCCTCTTTTGAAGACCCAACAAGTTCCTTCGACACACGCGGAGATCGAGAGATGAGTTTGGAGCGAGGAGTCTCTGCTGATAACACCCCAAGATCGACTACGTCGGAGTTTCTCAGATATTTAGTGGCTGTTGCAACTGGGCATCGTGTTTAAAGTCTCAATTACTAGGCTTAGTTACGTTCTTTTCATCTCAGCACGTAATCAAACTACCATCTAGTACGGAGACCTCCGTGAGTGTTTGCCACCACCCTCTCTCCTGACACATCACAAACGTACTCAATAGCCCAGTCACCACTCTCCTCTCTCTCCTATTTAACACTACACTCATCCTGTTTGAACAAAGCAACACCATCGGACTGGGGAAGAAATTCCGTGTGTACCACATCCACCCACACACAGGTAAATTTAGCAGCCAAAAAAATAACCCACATACAGAGGACCACACCAAGTATCCGAAAACTATAAAAACCCTCTCGGTATCCCTCCAGAAATGCAATCCTCTTCATATTATCCTCAATAACAACAACACACAATCATGAGATTCTCCACCGCTGCTTTACCATTTGCTTTATTCGCCATTGTCAACTCCGGCGCCCCAGCTCCATACAAAGCCCACCGCTACACTCCACCAAACGAATGCGAAATCGACACCTTTGAATGGAAGTTCGCCTTAGCTGTCTTGGACTTGGACTGCGACTACAAGAAGTACGACGTGGACCACGACTTGGACTTTGTGATTGAGATTCCTGACGGTCAGTTGGAACATGGGTGTGGTCCTGTGTATCCGCTTTCCAACTGTGAGGACTGCTTTGATGTGTTCAACTATGGAGGATACACTCCAAAGAAAACGAAGTACAAGCGTAGTGGTGAGCCATGTGGTGATGGCGATAAGTGTGAGTTAGAGCTATTCTGTGAGACCGATGCTAATGATTGTGATTTGCTTATTACTTTGAAGAACGGGGTTTTGAAGGATGAGAAGCACCGCACGGGAGAGATTGTCGCCAACCACCAGTTCCAATTTGACAAACCAACTCAGCCTGATGCGTTATACACCAAGGGATTCTCCATTGTTCATGAGCACGGTGCTTATTTGTTGGCGCTTGAACACAAGACCAAGTTCTGGCACTGCAAGGTTAACGAGAATGGATTGTACAAGATCTACGATGCGAAGATCGGTGGCCAGTGTTCTCCTATTGAGCTTTTGGTGTTGAAATCAGGTGAAAAGGCGTTTGCCAACAAGTACAACAAGGGTAAATGGTAGGAGGCTGATTGGAAAAAGTTTAATCATATTCTTCGTTTACATCGTTTCTTCGGTTTTATTCTCTCATGACTAATCTATAGTTCCTGATTGAATATACTTATATTTTGGGTTTCACATTCCGGTTCTAGATTCGGGGCGGAGATAAACGTACGATATCGGGCCGACAGATGACAAATCTCCCACCCCCCAACTTAAAATTTTCCCCATATATAAACCTGAGAAAATTCTTGACGCAGAAAAATTAATCCGCAAGCTGACTCATCCACCTTCCACACACCTTCCTCCTCCTCCTCCTCTTCCACCCAGGATGCCCCTTGGTCCACCTATCAACATCCAGAAATGGATCCAGGAAAACGGCGATCTTTTGAAACCACCCGTGAACAACTTCTGTCTCCACCGCGGCGGGTTCACCATCATGATCGTGGGGGGTCCCAACGAGCGAAGCGATTACCACATCAACCAGACCCCAGAATACTTCCACCAGTTGAAGGGCACCATGTGCTTGAAAGTCGTTGATGATGGCGAGTTCAGGGATATCTTCATCAACGAGGGCGACTCGTTCCTTTTACCGGGAAACGTGCCTCACAATCCATGCCGATATGAAGATACTATTGGGATCGTCGTGGAACAGGACAGACCAGAGGGTATCAATGATAAAGTCAGATGGTACTGCAGTAAATGCGAGAAGCCGATCCATGAAGTAGAGTTTTATTTGACTGACTTGGGCACCCAGATTAAAGAAGCAATTGTTGCGTTTGATGCCGATATGGATGCACGAACGTGCAAGAACTGTGGAACAGTGAATTCCTCCAGAAGAGACTAGTTTTACAAAAAAGAAGATAAATGCGCTCTATATTCGAGTCTAGTCTAATAAATATCATGATAAACATCTATTGCAATTTCTTATTGTTGTTGTACAACTTGGCACCTTCGTCGAAAACCCAATCAACAACGTGTTCAACAGGCTCATCAAAGATGTATGGCAACACTGGGACGATACCTAAACCAACAGCAACTGGACCATACGTCTTGAGGGCATGAATCGACGAGTTCTTGAAAAGATACGACGAATAACGAACGGCACTGTGAATAGTAAATGCCGGCAACCCCATTGAGGCAACACTTTGGAAAATACCTCTCTTCAAAGCCACCAATTTCCAGTCAGTATCAACGATACTATGGGTGGTCAAAAACGTGTCTGCTGCAAACTCATTCGGAGCAGGTGCTTTCTCCCATGGCTTCAACCCAGGCACGTATCTTCCTTGTGCCTTCATCTTGGTGATCCACGCAGCATAGGAGACGTCACCGAGGATGTAGAGCCACGACACAGCATAACCTGCTTTGACCAAGTATGGATGGGCCACTGGACGGAAGGATTCACCGATATCTGAAGTGTATGCGACATACCTGTGGGAGGCCAAAAGAATGGTTCTTAATCTGTTGGCGTAGGCAGCGTATCTGAGACCGGACTCTTGTTCGCTAATTGATCTGTCGTCGACGGCACCTTTGACTTTCTGGAGGGTTTTCTGTTCTGGTTGAACGGACATCGTTGTGGTTGGTTGTGGTTGTGTTGATAGAGATGTGTGTAGTAGAATCAACAAGAAGGACGCAAGCAGCAAAAAAAAAGTAACAGTGAGAGAAGTGGATGTTTTTTCTGTTTGCCACAATCAATACACGCGGGTTAACTGAAATTGGAGGAAAAATTAAAAAAAGCACCATTCGTTCTTCATTCAGACTTCTTAAATCCGTTTTCACTAGTCAACAACAAATTAACCCACGTTTGTGTGTGTGTTTTGCCACCATCATGAAGATCACGCTTGTCATAAGATTCATCAACTCCCTTTCGGCGTCAGAACAGGTTCCCGACTTGGAGATCCCCATAGGTATAAACTTCGATAAGGACAATGTCAACCGATTAGTGAATGTTATTTGGTTGAAAGCAACCATCAGGAAAGAGGTCCCACAGTGTACCAACAAGCGTCTAAGATTGATCTACAACGGTCGAGTGTTGAATGAACGAACTGATTTCCAGAACGAGGTGTTGAAACACAGATCTGAGACGGACCAGATATTCATCCATTGTGTGATTGGTGAAGAATTAACCCAACAGCAGCTAGACGAAGAGAACCAGTTGGATAACAGACCACAGGTGGTGTCGACAAACCCTCAAGTTATTGGGTTTGACAGATTGTTACAACAGGGGTTCTCCCAAGAGGACGTTGTTGATTTGAGACGTCAATTCTACCTGCTTTACGGGGGTGACAACTCGACCGGTGGAGATATTGCCGATGTGGAAGAAGACGAGAGCAGACAGAATAGGTTGAGACAACTAGAGGAACGATGGATCGAGTCTACGTCAAATACAGACCCGCAGACAAACGACCGAACTCCAATCACGCAAGATGGAGCTGCTGGTAATGCCGGTGATGACCAGTTCCAAGCGGCCCCTCCTCCGCTGCAGTCTCTAGACGTGGACGAATCAAAGATCAACCAAGACTTGTTGTTAGGGTTCTGCATTGGTGTGTTTCTTGGTGTCATTGCCGTGGTGTTCTTGTTGGCTGACGACACAGTGTTCAACAAGCGCCAGCAGATGGCCATCATAGCAGGTATATGTATCAACTTCTCCTTGGCAATCGTCAGAGGACAATGGATTTGATCTTTTTACGACATATAGGTTCATGATAAAATAAAAATGTTTGGTCTTCCGGCCCTCACTAAATACGTCGAAGTATACTGTTTTTAATGAAAGGGCACTAAGATGACCGGTTGTGTTAAGGTATTTACTCTCGCCTGAAACTTGACGCTCGCCAACTCGTTGGGATTAATAGAACAGACAAGCAACACGGATATAGCTTAGGCTGCCGCACAAAGAAGAAAGGAAAAGAAGAAGTAAAAAAAGTTGATAAAAAAATTTTCGCTAGAAAAATTTTCTTTTATACTCGTTAAAGATACACAAAAAAAGAACAGAGCGAGATGGCTCTGAGAAAAAGTCACGTGAGTATATTCTGATTAGGGCTATGGGTGGATGAATATCTTGACGTACTTTTCCTTATTATGGATCAAGTCCATGATACCTTGCTCGATACCGTCTTTTAACTGGACTCTCTTGGAGACCAATTTAGCCACTTCCTTAGGGTCAATCAAGCCGTCTTCAAACGCCTTGATCACCAACTCAAAGTCAACCTTGGTATAGCACATACTTGCCGTGATGACAAGTTCGTTCAAGGTCAAGTCCATGGGGTACAAATCGACTGGAACATGTGGCCAGATAGCTATGTTTGTACCTACTCCACCAGCACACAACGACTTGACCATGGAATTAAACGTAGCTTTATTGCCACAACAATCGTAAACATGAGTGAAACCAGCACCCCTCTTTGTCATCTTCAACAACTCGCCAATCTCGTCCTCGTCCTTGTATTCAAGTGGGTTGAATGTCCTCACGTCAAAAGACTGCGCCAACTCTCTTCTCGCAGCCGCTGGTTCACTCAACACGATATCGTGAACCTTGTGCCCTTTCAAGGCAAATATCGTACACAACCCAATAGGTCCGCCGCCAAGGATCAAAGCTTGTGGGTTTGGTTCCTCGGAGATTCTCGACTGACGAACCCCGTGCCACGCAACTGCCAACGGCTCGACCAACGCAGCAATCTCATCAGGGATAACCTTGGGGTCGTACGGGATGACTCGACTCGACGTGACAACCAAGTACTCCGCCATGCCACCGTCGCTGAACCCCAACCCGTAGAAATTTATCCGCTTGCAGCAATTGTACTTCCCAATGGCACACGCGCCACAGATATCCTCCTGTTCGTCCTTCAGCTGCTGCAAGAACTTGCGCTCCAAGCAGGTGCCGTTTGCCTCGATGACAACGTGCTGTCCGATCTTAAGCGTGTGCTCGACGTCGCAGCCCACTTCTTCAATGACACCACAGAGTTCGTGGCCCAAGCACTGACCCGCTTTCTTCTTGTGTGTGATGGGGTTGGTCTCTCCTTCGAAAAATATCGGGCCGTCGAGGTACTCGTGGAGATCTGACCCACAAATCCCACAGTTGGTGACGCGAATCTTCACATCGTGTGGATGGACAATCTGAGGGATTGGTTTGGTGGTGGTGTATCGTAAGTCTTTATTGCCAAAATATTGAATAGCTTGCATGGTGTGTAATTATTGAAAAAGAAAAAAAGAACCAGATTGGAGACAGGATATGTGTGTGGGGAGGAGTGTTTTTCTGATCCCCTTATTTATTTATATAGGCATATTTGAGGGTCATGTTTTGTTTATTGTTTCCTAGAATTTATGCTTGTTTAATCTCATGATTATTTTTATGTATGTTTCTTCCCCGAGGATGATGATGTTGCCACGGTATGTGTATGTTACAGCCCCTTGGCAATGCCAGTATCACCAGACCCTCTTTGGTGACCAAGTTGTTGCAAAACTCCAGGGATCTGAAAAAAAAAAAACGGGAAACACGACACAAAACCAAGAAAAATCTCTTTCTCACACCAGTCACGTGCCTGATCGGAGAAAATAGGGAAGACACAATGGGTGATGATTAACATCTGTGGATTAATTATTGGCTCAGCAAGGTTTTGAGAATCTCCGCAGTTGAGCGTAGCCTAAAAGGAAAGAAAGGTCTCGGAGATGCAACAACACACAGGCATTTGGGTAAGCTCGGGGGACAGAGGAATACCCTGGAGGTGAGCTCGGGGAGGCAGTTCCGTTGGTTGACCTTAGAGACACGGATGTTTCTTGTATTGGTAGTGCACCGAGTCAATTGCCCTACGGTTTCCGGGTTTAGTGTCACAATTTGTGTAGTTTAAGCGGGCAGATCTATGAAGAGTGTAGGAACTGCGATACCGCTGTAATAAATTAGATAACACTAAGCGATGTCATGCCATATTCTTGGTACCACCAGTGGAAGAAGTAGAAGAAGGTTTCGGTTGTAGAACTAGAAGCTAACACACTGTTATTTTAGCACGTGAACAAGGGGTAGGTGATAAGTGCAGAGTTGTCAACCAACCAATCGAATGATATAAAATGCATGTAGATCGGTTGTAGTGTAGCCCCACTTTTTCTGTCCATGAACCAGAATTTAGTTTTGGATTGCTCACTTTAATCTCCCACGAGACCATTGCTTTATTTCTCGCGCGAGTCAATTGGTTCCACCACCACCGCCTGCCGTGCCACCAACACAACCAAACCAAACGAACGAGCGAACGACAGAAGAAAAATTTTCTTTGGTTTCTTCCCCCTCTCTCTCTCTTTTTTATTGCTTTATAAGTAACTAAGTTTTTCCTGTTCCTTTTATCCTTGTTCCCTCTTTTTCTTTCATAATCCCCCAATTACATCCCACCCCCATACACTTTTTGGCTAATTCTGTCAATCCACTTCTAAGATCACCACCCTCTCCCCACTCACACCAAACTCCACCACCAGTCACTATTTAACTTATCTACTACATCGATCCTTGTTACTTTTTTTCATATCAAATATTACCTAAACCTCCAACTCCACACATATTCCACACACTATGTCTGAACCAAAACCATTGCCATTCATCTACCAATTCATGTCTGGTGCTATTGCCGGTGTCTCTGAAATCCTCGTCATGTACCCATTGGACGTGGTCAAAACAAGACAGCAATTGGCTACCAACAGCGACTACAACGGTACTTTGAACTGCTTGAGAAAGATTGTCAAAGAAGAAGGGTTCTCCCGTTTGTACAAAGGTATTTCTGCCCCAATTTTGATGGAGGCCCCAAAGAGAGCAACCAAATTCGCTGCTAACGACGAATGGGGTAAATTCTACAGAAACTTGTTTGGCGTTCCTAAAATGACACAGTCCTTGGCCATCTTGACCGGTGCTACTGCTGGTGCTACCGAGTCCTTTGTTGTCGTGCCATTCGAATTGATCAAGATCAGATTGCAGGACAAAACCACCAAGTTCAACGGTATGGGCGAAGTCGTCAAGGACATTATCCAAAAGAACGGTGTCTTGGGCTTGTACAAGGGTTTGGAATCCACCATGTGGAGACATATCTGGTGGAACGCTGGTTATTTTGGATGTATCCACCAAGTCAGAACCTTAATGCCAAAGCCAAAGGACGCATCTCAAAAGACCTTGATTGATTTGACCTGTGGTACCATTGGTGGTACCTTTGGTACTATCTTGAACACCCCATTTGATGTTGTCAAGTCCAGAATCCAAGCCGGTTCCACCCAATACAAGTGGACCTACCCATCGGTATTGAAGGTTGCCAGAGAAGAAGGTTTCGGGGCCTTATACAAAGGTTTCATTCCTAAAGTCTTGAGATTAGGTCCAGGAGGTGGTATTTTGTTGGTGGTGTTCACTGCCTGTATGGATTTCTTTAGAACTCTCCAAGATAAGAAATAGACGCAATTGGCCCCCAATTTATACAGACCCAGATAAAGAATACACGTATCACACAATGTATTATTATAAGCTCCCCAACCCCCGAGTAAGCTTTTTCGCACTATCTCTCTTGAAAAAAAGTCACCTGCAAGGCTTGGGTCGAATCTGTGGCCAAGTTGTCCCTCTAGGTGTCCCGCTCTGTTGAATTCACTCTTTTTTTGCGTCCCCATTTCTCAACTTTGCATCCAAAAAGACAAAGTATGCGGGTGGTAGAACAAAAAAGAGAAAAAAATAATGCATATGAAAAATCACCTGCCGTTGCAGATGAACAATTGCCGCCACGACAGCCCCCCTGCTGGGCCAGACCGGGCCCAGGGTCTGGAACTGGAATAGCTCGGCACGCGAGATACACATCCAACCGTCCAGCAGTTTCATCCTCGCCTGATGCACCAAACAGCACAAGGAATTTCCCCACGACAACCTCCTCCCCCTTTGCGTCGACTTTTTTCTGCTGCTTCCTTTAGTCCCTGTTGCTAATCCTAAATTCCCCTTCACGCTGTGTCACTTACAGTCCATGTAGGCTGTTAAAAAAAAACATGCATTAAACAAAGCAAAAAAACTATAAATAGTCAGAACTGGCCACGAATGATTGGCTTTTTTGTATTTTCAACTTCTGGGTTGCCCATTCACGACTAGCACCATCACCAGCCACTCAATTGCATCAAAAGATCACACATCTCCCAGTCCATTCCATTCCCTTACCACGTCCCCTCAAATGACTGTTCTGCTGTCCTAAATGTCCTCCTCCTCATCATCTTCCACAAAATTCACCGGTCCCAACTTGAACGTGACATTGACATGTCCCGACTGCAAGCTCTTCCCACCCGACTTGATCGAGCGGTTCAGCGAGGGTGACATCATATGCGGGCAGTGCGGGCTCGTGCTCAGCGACAGGATAGTCGACACCCGGTCTGAATGGCGGACGTTCCAGAATGACGACAAGAACGGGGACGATCCCTCACGTGTCGGCGAGGCCAGCAACTCCCTATATGACACCGAAGACTTGACAACCATGATCTCGTACGCCGCGAACCCGGGCGGATCCGCCTCGGGGTCCAAGACAAACTTGAGCAAGATCCAGCTGAAGAGCCTCGTTGATAAGAAGAACTATGCGCTCCAGACAGCATACCAACGCATCACGGAGCTTTGCAACGGGTACCAGTTGCCCAAGTCCGTGAGTGATGCCGCAAAACACTTGTACAAAGCGGTGAGAGAGGACCGGTTGTTGAAAGGCAAGTCGCAGGACGCGATTATGGCGTCTACGATCCTCTTGGGGTGTCGACGAGCAGAGGTGCCGAGAACACTAGAGGAGATTCGGGCATTGACGAACGTGCCGACGAAACAGATTGCTAAGATCACGCGGTTGATTAAGAAGATTATCCATTCGCATTTGAATAGTGATGATGCTGCGTCGGCTATCGTGGATGAGACAACCAACTTGACCACACACTCAGCAGAGGACTTGATTAGGAGATTCTGCTCCCATTTGGGCCTAGACTTGACGATTACTAATGGCTCGGAGTACATCGCGAGAAAATGTAACGAGTTGGGAATATTGGCAGGCAGATCCCCTACGACTATTGCCGCCACGTCGATCTACCTTGCGGCCAAGATTCTTGGCGACACAAAGTTGACCCAGCAGCAAATACGAGATAAAACTGGAGTAAGCATAGGCACCATTAAAAATTCATACAAGATACTATATGAAAAAGCTAGAGATTTAATAGACCCATCCTGGGAACAGCATGGAAAAGTAAAGTGGGATAACATTCCGAAAAGTTGACTTGTACCAGAAAGATCAAAGAGGTCTGTAATTTTTCCTTGTTGCCCCGTAGGTTTTATAAATAAATGTTAATATAAACGTATAGATTTACTTATTTATTATCTTTTTATTTTTTTGGATTTCAATACCGCTGTGATAAAACGTTCTGAATAATGTTTAACATGTCTTTGTCGGAAACTGTGGCCGAAGACGAATGTCTCAAGGTGTTTTTGTATTTGTATCCTGATGATGTTCCATTCGGTTTCTCAGAAACCACTGGAGATGATGCATCTTCGTGTTCTTCGTTAGTGTATGCATTGATTGCCGATAAGAACTCCGGGGAGTCGAAATCAAAATCTATGACGTCAATCTTGTTTATCTGTGCTTTCAACTTGGAATCTTCCGTCAAGTAGAACACCCCATCAAAGTAGTTCATGCAATGGAACAAAGTGTGTAGCTTCTTGCTGTCTTTCAAGTCGAAAGTTGTAACCAAGGATTGAATGGACTCAAAATTGAGCAATATGTTGTAAATCAAGCTGTAACTTATCGATCTGGCCGTGCTGAACCCCAACATCGACATGATGGTAGAAGTTTCTTCTACGTTGTCTTGCTGAACACTATTGAATCTTGCATCTAGCAATAGATTCAAAATCAACAAGCAATCTTCCACTAAACCTCCCAACTCTTCTGGAGTAACGTATTTCGATTTGATCAAGCTTTGCTTCTTGAAGAATTTAATCAACCCGAACAAGCTCAAATGGAGATCTTCCCAGGCGTAGTTGGACAAATCAATAGTGAGATCTTTCTGGAAAAGGTCCAAGATATTGTACACCATAGTCAACCCCATTGATAAGTTAGTGACATTCAATTTGTATGTCAAATTGAATCTGAGCAAGTTCTGGATGGCATCCAAAATGTAAAACACACTAGCCTTGTATCCCACTCTATCAGTATTAAGAGGAACAAATGGAACCTTTTGGTGACACAACTTCCACTTGAACTCGTTTATCTGGAAGTTGAGCAATGGTTCCATTGGCAAGTTGAACAAAGTAGCCAACGAAAGTTTAGTCAAGTCTTGCATCAACGATGAACGGTATTGATACTCAAAAAGGTATGACAACAAACATAACCAGACCTCAAACAATTCCACATGTTCAATTTCGTCTTCGGATTTTGATTCCAAATCGCTATAGAACTTGTACCTCTGGATGGTAAACACTTTGACAAAACTTGGGTTTTGGGAAAGGGTGTACATATTGATGAGTACTGGCAAAAGCTTGGCCATTTCCAAATGCGAGTCGTCGTCGGTACCTCTGATGGTCAACCTTCTGAGCTTGTGCTCGTAAATGTCATTCAATTCTTTCAAGTATAAATCTTCCTCAGCATTGTTTGTCAACGTTAACTTGTTGTTGACCTGCAAGTTGGTAATGACATCGGTGGTCAAACAATTGACATAAAGGTCCGAGCTCAACCTGTTACCACTGATCCAGTTGATGAGCGAACTATTCTGTATCTTGTTCAACATCAAATCAGGACGAAACTTGTAACAATAGCTGTACTCCATGCAGAACAATGGCAAGAATTTCAGATTGACTTCCTCGTTGAAAAGGTTCCAATCGTATTCGGCATCAAAAAGTTGCCTGTATGGGTTTTTAAGTGCAGTGGGTAATGTGGTGATATCGGAATTTGCCTGTACGTCTGGGATAAAAATGGCTGGAATGTTGACCAAAACTCCAAGCAATATGTACAAGTTCACTAATGTGTCCACTGACAAGACGACTTTGGCAGGTTTATATCCTCCTTCTTCTTGAGCGGTTGGATTGGTGATCTTGATGATTCTCAGCAAAATGTTGCTGAAATCAATCTCATAGAATGAAAAAAGCAAGCTTTTGAGCACATTGTACTCATCACTCGTAGACTTGTGGTAGCTCAAACCAATGTAGAAAGATTTGAGAATCTTGTTCAACAAGTTGATTGCTTCTTTAATAGAGGTCAAGTTCAAGAATTGGGTCCCTGCCGGGGATTCCTCGATTCTTTGAAGAGCAATGTTCAAGAACCATTTCAATTCCGTCAATAACTGAACCAATGGCGTCATATCCCCCTTTTCATTGGAAGATTCAAATACCTTGACACACAAGTCGTTGTCATCCGTCAAATCTTTAGCTTTCCTCAACTTGTAATTCACATCTATTATGTTCTGGAACCACACTCTAAAGATCTTGATGACATTCTCTATCAATTGCGCTCTTAGTTTATCATCCAAGAAATCAAACTCTCTCTCTGACGTCAAGCTGTGTGTGGAGTTGTTTTTGCTGCTATTTTTATCGTCCTTCCCATTCAACGTTGTCAAGTCGTCTCCTTCATCAAACTCGGGCAACACTTGTCTACTGCAGTTATTCAGCTGGATCCCGTTCAATTCGGTTATATCGCCGCCACCATTGTCAAGGATAGCATCTGAGGACAATGACAGCTTGCCTGTGGGCAATTGTGTGGATGTACCTGTAGTGTCCTTAGTTTCAGAATTACCGCTCTCGTGCTTGATGGCGTCTTTAAACACAGCTAACCCACTAACGTATATCCTTCGCAATATGGATAGGTTTCTCTCGGCAACATCAGATGCAAGGGCAATTGCTTCTGAATTTTCTCTCAATACCCCCAATAACAAGTCCTCGTAAACCGGAGTGGTGAATATGGATTTGTAGAATGTTTCGTCATTGTCAACGCTATCGTTGAACAACTCTTTGTATAGACTTCTTTGGTAAGTTTCGGCCATGGTGGTTCTTTGTAGATGCAATCTAGTCCATTGACTGTAAGTAGTATTTTTTGTTTCCAAGTTGACACGTTACAGAAGTAGATCCTGGAGTATTTTCCTAACAAACCAACCAATCAACCGAACCAAGGCTTATTCTTTCGTAGATCAAAAAGTTTCTCCCCCTAAAATACTAGAATCTTTCCAGACAGCCCATGCGCGCGCGTGTGTTGCCAGATTTCCTTTCCTCTTGCATCCTTTGGGTTTTTCGTTTTTGTGCACGCCCTTTCTTTAACTGCTTTGCGAGAGCTAAGAACAAAAATCTAAAACAATTTTTCTGTGGGCTGGTTCGTGTTGTTGTCCTCCTCCTGCTTGGCTCCTTTCTTACTGCCAGAGTATTCTTTTGCTTGTACATAAAAAAAAGCTTCACTATACACTTCCCTCCACCCTGGCAAGGCTTTCTTCCTATCATTCTTTACTATCCTCCTGAATGCACCTGCTTTAGCTTTCAATTGATACCCATCCATCCACTCCCCATTATCAGAAAAATGTTTACGCGAAAACAACCACGCCTGGAAGAATACGAAATGGTAGATCAGAGCGTGCCCCGAGAGCACGATACCCTGAGCGAGTCTGTCTCAACACCAGCAGAAGGTCTGCTGCCACAGAGCCGCAACTCTGCTGACTCCGAAACATCAGAAATATTTGACGATTTGGAAAACTATTCTGCCGGATCGGGGCAGAAGATCGATGATTTCTACGACAGCCCGATTTTCCAAACAATTTTCAACCGGTACACGAACAAGGGGTTCAACCCCAAAGCCTGCTGGATAGTCAGTCTATGTGTGCTTATACTATGGGTGGGAAGCTTAATATTATACTCCCAAGTCAATCCATCGAACATAATATCAAACTTGCGATGGAAGACGAGTATTGTCCAGTTGAATGGTGAAAACATAACGATTAACGAATACAGCCCCAGCTACAAGAACTTGAGCTTACACGATTGGAGAACAGGGAAATACTATACACCAGAGAAGCAGATACGGTGGTTGACGCCGCATCAAAACCCCAAAATCAAGCTGGGCAGCGGATTCTACACCGTGAATGAGCACGGCAAGATCGTGATCCAACAAGTCAACAGCGATTCCAAGGATGTGCTCGTGTCGAGCAGCCGGTTTGCCTATGGGAACGATTTTTTCGAAATCCAAGACTTTATATTGAACCCAAAGAACTCAGCGGAAGAGTTGGACAATACGCATATCCTAATCACCGACAAGCTAGAGCAGTGGAGACAACTGAGCTTTGCTCTCTACTGGTTGTTCAACCCATTAACGTTCATGTACACACCCATTCAACCACCGGAAAGCAAGGAAAAACTAGAGAACCAGAAAGATCCGTTTGCTCCAAGAGTCTTGCAGAAGTTGCATTTTGCTGATTTTTCGCCAGACGGCAAGTTTGTATACTTTGGGTTTGAGCATAACTTATACATCCAAGACTTGTCCGATAACAAGATCCACCAACTCACGACCGATGGGTCACCAGACATATTCAACGGGAAACCAGATTGGGTCTACGAGGAAGAAGTCAACGCCAAGGACAGAATGATATGGTGGTCGCCCAACAGTGCTCGATTTGTGTTTGCAAAGATTAATGACACCGATGTCAAAGAAGTCGAATTAGATTACTATACAAAGGAGAACACCAAGGTCGGCACACAATATGAGCAACTGGATGAAGCTGAAGTCAAGGGAGTCAACCAATATCCTATCAAGACTAGCTTGAAGTATCCCAAGCCGGGTACTGCTAATCCAATAGTTTCCTTGTATGTTTACGATGTCAACACCAAAGAGGTGAAGCCTTTGAATGACGATGACGATACGCTTGGGCCCGACAGAATCATCTACGATGCCAAATGGATCAACAACAAGGATTTCTTGATGAAGCAGACAGATAGAACTAGTTCTATACTATCAAAGAAGTTGTACCAACCAGAGACCAATGAAGTGCTCGTTATAAACTCGACAAATGTGACAACATCTTATAATGGATGGGTTGAGAAGATGAGTCCTATGACACGTTTGAGCGATGGCAAGTACATCGACAACGTCGTGGTTGACGGCAGGAATGTCTTGGCTCTATTTGATAGCCCGGATCTGGCAACTCCACTGAAGATCTTGACAGAGAACAAAGGCTGGGAGGTTATTGGGAGTGCTGTTTATGACAAGCAAGAGAAGTTTATCTACTTTTTGACTACGATAAAGAGTTCAATGGATTCCCATTTGCTCGGCATAGACATGGCCGATAATTACAAGATTTACAACATCACAAACACAACTAGGGATGCATACTATGATGTTGATTTCTCCGTCGATGGGCAGTTTCTCAACTTGAAGTACCAAGGACCAGATCAACCATGGCAGAGATTAATCGACATGGGAGATATCCATGATTATATTAAAAGTGAAGAGTTTGACGCGTCAAAAATAGAAGAAGAAGTGATATTTAGACAACCTATTATTAGTGGTCGACCAGATTTGAGAAACATAAACATCCCAACTGTGGGGTACAAGGAGATTGCCATTGGCAACCCCAAGGATGAAGTCTCGTTAAATGTGATGGAGATTTTGCCTCCTAATTTCAAACCTACAAAGTACAAGTACCCACTTTTTGTCCACACGTACGGTGGACCAGGGTCGCAGAATGTTTTCAAGAAGTTTGACATTGGGTTTTTGCAAATCATCAGCGCAAAGTTGAACTGCATCGTCTTGGTCATTGATCCGCGTGGTACAGGAGGTAAAGGATGGAAGTTTAGATCCTACGCTAACAACAAGTTGGGTTATTGGGAACCAAGAGACCTCACATTGGTGACGTCCGAGTACATCAAGAGAAACCAGGATATCATTAACCAGGATAGAGTTGCACTTTGGGGTTGGTCCTACGGTGGATTTGTAACATTAAAGACATTAGAGTACGACAAAGGTGAGACGTTCAAGTATGGTATGGCAGTTGCTCCTGTGACCAACTGGTTATTCTATGACTCGATATACACAGAAAGATACATGAATGAACCATCGGTGAATTCTAACTATGCAGCGTTTGCAAGAATTAACGAGATTGAGAGCTTCAAATCACTCAAGAGGTTCTTGGTGATGCACGGCACTGGGGACGACAATGTGCACATTCAGAACCTGATGTGGTTGTTGGACAAGTTCAACGCCGGTAATGTTGAGAATTATGACGTCCATTTCTTCCCTGATAGCGACCACAGTATACAATATGACAACGCTGGTATAATAGTGTTTGACAAGTTGTATAACTGGTTAGAGGACGCCTTCAAGGGGAGATTTGACAAGCTTCTATAGTTGATACCTAGCATATTTATTTAATGACTTGAGATTTTATTTTGCATCTATCCAATTTTGTGCCACCTGTCTATAGTTCTCTCTCTTATGCTCCCTCATCGCACAATCAGTGCTGTAAAAAAAATCTATGCTAAAAAAAATTTCACTACAAGAGAAAGCTCATCAGATATCCACCCACCACCATGGCCAAGACATCGAAACAGACAAAGAAGTTTCAGAGTAAACACTTGAAACATACCATAGAGCACCGTAAGAAGGTGCAGGAGCACAACAAGAAAATAGCTTCCAGAAAGAAGAACAAGACGGGTGAAAGCAAAGCTCCAAAGCGCGCCGATGGGAAAGCCAAGGAAGTGTTCGAAGACATGTCAGTAGATGACTTCTTTGCTGGCGGATTCGAAGTTCCTAAAGAAAAGAAGAAGAACAAGAAGGTCGAAGAAGAGGATGATGATGAGTCTTCATCTGAGGAGGAAGATGAAGAGGCTATGAAGGAGAACTTGAAGAATTTGGAAAAGGAAGACCCTGAATTTTACAAGTATTTGAAAGAGAATGATACTGAATTGTTGGATTTTGAAGGAGTCAACCCATTGGATGCCATGAGCGACGATGAAGATGAAGAAAATCTCGAGAAGGAAGTACCTAGTGATGTTGAATCCGATAATGAGGAACCAGCCGCTCCTGTCGCCAAATCAAAGGATGTCAAAGTTGAAATAACTCCACAATTGGTCAAGAAATGGAGCGAACAATTGAGCAAACCTAGTCCAAAGATCATCAGAAACATCATCATTGCGTTCAAAGCCGCTGTCAACATCCACAACTCCGATTCCGAAGATTACAAATTCTCAATAACTGACCCAAAGGCATTCTCCGAGTTGATGTTGTTAGTGTTGAAGAAAGTACCGCTTTCCATCCAGAAATTGGTCAAGTACAAGACCAACCCACAAGGTGTTAGGACCGTGCCACAAAAGAACCAATACGCTACCCAGGTTGCTGCAATTTTGAAGTCCCACGCTGGTTCATACATCACTTTGTTGAACGACATCACCAACACAGAAACTGCCGCCTTGGTCTTGGCTTCTATCTACGAAGTCTTCCCATTCTACTTGTCCCACAGAAGATTATTGAAACAGATCTTGTCTGCCGTCGTTGATGTCTGGGCTACTACTCCAGAAGTTGAAACCCAGATTGCTACATTTGCATTCTTGAACAACGTTGCCAGAGAGTTCCCCAAATCCGTCTTGGAGACCATCTTGAAGTTGACGTACTCGTCATTCTTGCAAAACTGCAGAAAGACAAACGCTCACAGCATGGCCCAGATCAACTTCTGTAAGAACTCAGCCGCTGAATTGTTTGGCATTGACGAGAACTTGAGTTACCAGGTTGGATTCGAATACATCAGACAATTGGCTATACATTTGAGAAACAGTATCAACGCCACTTCCAACGCCAAAGAAGGATACAAGACCATATACAACTGGCAATACTGCCACTCTTTAGATTTCTGGTCTAGAGTCTTGTCCCAACACTGCAACCCCGAAAAGGAATTACAAAACCACAAATCGAAAGAATCCCCATTGAGACAATTGATCTACCCCTTGGTTCAAGTCACATTAGGTGCCATCAGATTGATCCCCACTGCGCAGTTCTTCCCATTGAGATTCTACTTGATCAGATCATTAATGAGATTATCGCAATCCACAGGTGTCTTCATCCCGTTGTTCCCATTGCTCGCCGAAATCTTGACCTCCACGGCCATCACCAAGGCACCAAAGGCCTCCACCTTGCAAGCTGTCGATTTCGACAACAACATCAAGGTGAACCAGGCGTATTTGGGCACCAGGGTGTTCCAGGACGGGTTATGTGAGCAGTTCATAGAGTTATCCGGCGAGTTCTTTGCATTGTATGCCAAGAGCATCGCGTTCCCGGAACTAGTCACCCCTGCAGTCTTGTCCTTGAGAAGATTCATCAAGAAGTCCAAGAATGTCAAGTTTAACAAGCAGTTACAGCAGTTGGTGGAGAAGTTGAACGCCAACGCCACGTTCGTGTCGGGAAAGAGATCGAATGTGGAGTATGGTCCTTCGAACAAGACTGAAGTGCAGCTTTTCTTGAATGATTTTGACTGGGAGAAGACCCCGTTGGGTCAGTATGTGGTTGTGCAGAGAAAATTGAAGGAGGAAAGATTGAGAATCTTGAGAGAGGCACAAGAAGAGGAAGAGAAGGCTGCTGCTGAACAAAAGAAGAGAGAAGAAGAAGAAGGTAACGAGGATGGTGAAGAGGAAGACGCTGAAATGAGCGTTGAAGAAGAAGAAGAGGAAGAAGAATAGATATAAAAGTTAAATATATTTGTATAATAATAGTACACATGAATAATAGTTAAAAAGAAAAACAAATGGAATACAACAACCTATGGGTCTATAGGAATGAAGTTACCAACAATACAACTTGGAATATTGTATCTATCTCTCCTTATTGTGAAACTAAAACAACAACTCTTTCTCTTAATACCGTCTCTGGTTCTCAAATTACAACTCGTCAACACGGCTTTCTGACCTTTATCAAACGCAATAGCCCCGTACTTTTCCCAGAAATTGACAGCACTTTCTTCACTCATTAGTTCGTAAATCGCCAACTTCCCATCTTTAAGATCGTCAGTGGTCACACCAACCAAAGAAGCAAACTCCTTGTTACCACGGTAGATCTCACCAGTACGTCTCCACAAACAAGCAGGGATAGCCATGGACGTGAACACACGATCATAGTCCAACAACATCCTCTCAAAACTCTCTTCAACCAACACCAAGTCCACATCCTTCAACGTACGTGCAATTGCTCTGAACGCAGGACGGAAGATCGATAACGGTTTCAAGATCCTCTGCCTGCTTGATATGTTCATATAGTTGTCCATGTATCTCTGCAATCGAGCATACCCCTTGGCATAATTATATGGTTGCAACAACCCCGCTTCCAACTTGGCTTTGATAACCTGTTTCAATCTCTCCTCTGGGGAGATCTCAGTAGTTGGATCCGCAGCGGTAAGGAAGAACTTATCCCTAGCTGAGTCTGAAATCACAGGTTGTTGGTCCAGCTGTTGCTTCTGATCATTCTTGTCTGCGCCTCCCTCAGCCTTCAACACCGGAGCCTGCTGTTCAGGAACTGGCTGCACTTGTTCATTCTCATTGGGGAACGTCGAAGGGAACATGTTCAGGTTTGGTGAGAACGACAACACGGCATTCAAATTAGTCACACTATTCCCACTGTTCATTCCAAACCCGTTAGTAGTATTAGCATTACTTCCGTTGTTGTTGTTGTTGTTGTTGTTGTTGTTGTTGTTGTTGTTGTTGTTGTTGTTG
>JAJMBE010000186.1:0-18853 GCA_030565125.1 Candida pseudoviswanathii
TTCTCATAATCCATCTCATCCAACTCAAACGCACTGGCACCAGCATCATCTTGCAACCGGCTATACTTACCCTTGTTCTTGTTCTTCTTGCTCTTTCTTCTGCGCAACCCTTTGATCTTGACTCGTTTGAATGTGCTGGTGGCATAGAACTCTTCAAACACCCGGTCGATTTCTTCCAACTCCACTCCTTTAGTCTCGGGGTAGAACAACATCACCACAATCACACTCATCACACACGAACTGGCAGGGAACAAGTACATTGCCCATTTGATCAGCTCCTTAAGGATCGGTGTCATCAACCCAACAACAAAGTTGCTGAACCAGTTACATGCAACGGCGAGCGACGCCCCTTTGGAACGCACTGACAAGGGGTACGACTCACTCAGCAACAAGAACGGGATCGGTCCAAACCCGAACCCGAACGAAGCGTTGTAGATGATCACGAGGATCGCCACAAGAATAGGCGTGTAGCTCTTGTCGACTAGCATAAACACCGCCACGAGGAACAAGCAAATACCCATGGCCACACCACTCGTGATGAGGATCGGCCTTCTGCCCCATCTGTCAACCAAGAACCAGGTAGGGATGGTGGACAACAAGTAGACGATACCGTTGATACCCGTCATGAGCAACGCACCGGAGGTGTTGAATCCAGCCTGTGCAAACACGAGTGGCGCATAGTACGATATAATGTTGATACCGTTGAACTGGGCAAAGATCAACGCCGAGCACGCCACAAACACCCTGATCTTGAAGTGGCTCAACAAGTGTCTCCACGTTCTCTGCAGCTTTGGCGTGGTCTCTCTCTCCTGCAAGATGTTGTTCTTGATCATGAAGAACTCCGCGCGGGGCTTGTTGTCGTCGCGGCTCGAGTCGTACAACAACGCCAACACATGGAACCCCTGCTGGTCCATGTCGTTGTCTAGCAACCACCTGGGCGACTCCACGATGAAGAACCCGCCAAGGAACAACACGAACGCAATCACCACCTGGATGAACAACGGCAACCGCCAGCTCAAGTTCGCCAAGAACGAGTGCGGCTTGTCTCGTGTGTCACCAATGTCCTGTATGAAATAACAAAAGTAGTTTATCCAGACACTCAACGCATAGCCCGCGATGTTTCCCGTGAACTCGGCACACACCAACTTACCCCTGTCCTCGCTCGGGCTGATCTCACACTGGTACGACGGCACCACCGTGGACAAGATCCCCACACCGAACCCGGAGAACACCCTCCCGACACCAAACACAAACATGTTGGGGCAGAACGTCTGCAAGCTGCCACCGATCATGAACAACAACGTCCCCGTGAGGATGGTCCGCTTGCGCCCAAACAGGTCCGAGATCTTGGCCACCGACAACGAGCTGAGCATGGCGCCTATCTCCAAGATCGACACGATGACGCCGATGGTGGCGGCGCCCGGGTGGTTGAAGTACTTGTTGAAGGTGTCGAAGACAATCAACCCGGAGCACGACGCCTGCTCGGCACCAAAGAGCGCAAGGAACAAGCTGACGAACCCCGAGGTGAAGTAGACGAGTCGCGACCCTTTGAACGTTAGCCTCGATGTGTACCGCTTGTTGTCGAAGTCAACGTGCTGGTAGCTGTTGCCAAAGTCGTCCGAGAACGGGTCGTCATCCTCCTCTGTGCTCGACTCGTCGTTCGATACGGGGATGAAATCTCCGCCGGCGTCTGTTAGAATTATGTCTTCGTCGTCGTCGTCGTCGTCGTCGTCGTCGTCCTCATTCTTATTCTTGCCAGCCGCTTTGCTTGTCTCTGGAGTATAATGCGTGACTTCCGATTTGTTGTCAAGGTTATCGTACTGGTCGTGTGTGCCACTCGACTGGGAACTGCTCGTGGCTATGTTATCGTCGCTGTTGTGGGTGTTATCATAAAGCGTAGCCGAGTCGTCGTCCCTGAAGGGGTTCTCTAAGTTCAGTACTCTCTCATAAGCCATGGTTCAAACTGGTTAGATGTCCGCCTGAGCCATTGATCAACAAGGAACACTCAAAAAATCTCTTTGTTCTGTTGCTGTGCTGTGCTATATAGGATAAGCAAGCAAGGAGCGATTACAAAAGATTTAATATTTCAGAGCAAAAAAAGAAAAGCAAAACTCGAATTTCTGCAAAGTGGGGGAGAGCGTGTGTTTTGTGTACAGGATTCTTGACGATTACGTAATTGTTGATAGACGTGACATTTGCATTCGACTACGAGACAAGTCAATGCATAAGATTCGAGGTGGTCTACATCTCTTGAACAGGTTCTAATACCCCGGGGGATCCCCGCCCCTTGAGGAACTACCTGGTCATATAATAATATTTTAGTCTGGCTTGGCCCCCCATGGGATCCGAGAATTATTTTGTAGTGTCCGAGATTCACGCTTAATCTTGCAGCGACTACACAACCCCCAGTACATATCTCTTCAATATAATACAAAGCATAACGTTCATAAGAAAACTATATAAAAGTCTATCTAAAACACTAATTTATGGAAGTTTGGTTGTTTGACCGGCAGGTACTGCCTAGCAGTCAGGTACTGCTGCTTCGTAGGCAGGTAGTATGCGCCCTGTTGCTTGGTTGGCAGACACTGCATTTTGTTTGGCAGGTACTGGAACTTGCTAGGCAGCAAGATCTGGAAGTTGTTCGTGATTGGCTTCAACGCACCAACGGGGGAGATAGCGCCGCCAGAAGCGTTGCTGGAAGGACCAGCACCAGCAACGACTGGGGCAAATAAGGTCTGGTTCAACTTGACTGGAGAATGAGAAACCACTGGGTCAACCAATGGGTTGAATTCCATCTCTCCCTTTTGCGTAATCACGAATTCTCGTTGTCTCAAGAACAAACTCAACGAGTCAATACCATTCTGCAACTTCTCGCCTTTGCCTTGTTCGGTTTCCTCGTCTTCGAAATACGACAAGATGAATTGGTGGTGGGCAGCGTCATTGTTGGTTAACTCATTCACCATGACTTCAATACCCAACAAGATCTTGAACGGGATGACGATCTGGTTCTCAAAGTCCTGCTTGTTGTTGACGAAGACATCGTCGAATTTGCCTGGGTTTGCACTGACTTTGAATTCATAGTTGCTTGGCAAGATCTTCTTCAATTGCTTAGCACAGTGCTTGACCTTGGACTCGGAGCCCTTCATGTCGATGACCAACTTGCTGTTGTTCTTGAAATCTTCGATGGAGGTGGGGAAGTTGATAAAGGACTGGTAGTCGCTTTCGATCTTGTTGACTTGACCGAGCTTGTTGTTGTTGATGAGCAAAAGGTAGTGCGATTTCAACAACTCAAACTTGATGGAGTGGTAGATCGTGGTGGTGGTGTTTGGCTGTGGGGTGGTGTAGTTCATGCAGCACTTGTAGACCAATTGATCAATCTCATACTTGACCAACTGAATGTTTTTTGCATTCTTTCTTGGACACTTGATCAAAACATTATTGGTTCTCTTCAAGGAGTAAGTGTTTGGGGAGGTCTTGTTGGAGGAAAACTTAATGTATACATTAAATTTCTTCATGATTCCCTGGATGATTGAACCACCGTTACCAATGATGGACTTGTGGAAGACCTCAGGGATGTTGAACTTCAATTCCAGTGGCATTTCCAACTCCAACAAATCCAAAGCCTTGACAATGATAGGGATGTTGGTAGTCACTTCAACGTCAATGTAGAAATTGTACTCGTTGAAAGTAGCAAAGTTGATCTTTGGGACGTTCTGCAACTGGTTCAAGATCTTAATCAACTTACCGTTCTTCTTCCCCGTGATGAAATCACGTTGGTCGTTGCCCATTTCCAATCTCAACTTGAGAGCCATGGAGTTGGATGCCAACTGGGCCAAAATAGGCTTGAACTCATCTGAACGCCCAGTGACTTGGATACCACACTGGTTGGACGTAACAACGCAGGTTTTCCTCAACTGAACCAACTGGGCTAATCCCATTTCGTTGACGGGACTCACGGCATCCATGGAGTAATAATTGGTGGCAATACCGTTAATATCGTTAACACAATCATTGACTGATTCAGGAAGGCATCCTTGGACAGTGATGGTGGCATTGTTCAACTCTCCCAAGCTTGGCAACTGAATGAACACACCGTACTTGAACATAATGTTGAGCAATTCCTTCTGGTTGTTCAAGATCATGCTGTCGAGCTTGGTCTTGTTCATGGTAATGGTCTTGGTGATCAAGTCTCTCTTGTCTTCAATCAACTTGTTCAAGATATGCTTGGCCAACAACAACTCGCTGGTGTTCTTGGCAGTCACCCAGATCTTCAAGTCCTTGTTGTTGGAAATGATGTTTGAGTTGAACAAGTTTGGCAAAAGATCAGGAACGTAGATGTTGGCCTTGGTCTGCTTGGCAATCTGAAGGAAGTTGTTCAAGTCAACGCCTCCAAGAACTGGAATCATGGATAATGGCATGTCGATACAGTCAATGATGTAACCGTTCAACAAAGAATCAATCAAGATTCTCAATGCAGTCTCACACAAAGTGATATTGTCCTTCTTACCAACGATGTGAATAGCGTACTCTCTCTGAGTGTACCCCTTGTCCTGTTGATTTTGAAGGAATGAGTTTTTGTCGTTATTGATAATGAGTTCGACCTCGTAGCGTTGACTCAACTTGATCATGTCGTTAGTGAACGCCTCATCGATGCTCATGAACTCCATCTCAGTCAAGTTCAACGTCTTGTGGCCAACCTGGTTGTAGTTGGTCAAGATCTGGTGTCTGGAATCGTTGCAGAACTGTTCGTTCCCGTGGATAGAGACCGAAATCAATGGGTTAGCGACGGATGGATCCACAATGGTGATGTAATTCTTGGTGGACTTCCCAAGCTTGGCTTGCACGTTGTTGATTCTTCTCGTGACTTTATGCAAGACATGCAAGTTGTCAATCATCTTGTACGAGATGGTGGCTTCTAAGGAACTGGTCGTGTAGTCTCTCCAGATCCCGTTGTGGGTCTCGTAGTAGGTGACGACTTCGGTGTTGGTGAACTTAGGATCGAGAATAAATGAATATTCCAAGTTTTGAATGACGGTATTAGAAGACATGATGTGATGTGTGGATGTATATGAAGATGACAGGAGGAATGACAAGTAGTACAAGAAATAACAGGTATAAGAAGAATCGAAGGTGTATGGGGGTATCAATGAATGGTAGATTTGGATAGTAGGAAGAGATTTATTTTTGAAGATTGATGATTTTCTTTGGTTTATATGTGGAAATGGGATCTACCAAAAGATGCCATCGACTAATTAGGAAATTTCTTTAAATTGGTTCAACAGAGGAGGGGACCACAAAATCTACTGTTTACAATCATTATAGTTTAGGAAATCCCCCCACCGGTCACAAAATCAATATGTGCGCTTACATGCATGATAATTGCCTAATTAGGAAACATAATTAGAATTACCCACTACATGCAGGACTTTCTTCAAGTCGTGCGCTGCCCCAGTAACCTTTGTGTTCTGAGGCACTTGCTTGTCCCGCCCCTAAGTAGAAATCAAACTGTCAATCCTTACTTGTTTAGGCTCAACAACATTTCATTTACGACTGGTCGCTTTTGCTGTTTCCGGTAAGAAACCTCAGATCTTGTCCACTCTCCATGGTCAGACAGAGCAATAGCCTTGCGCCATTATCCCTTGTTCCTCTTTAGTTCCCCCCCCCCCCCTGTCATGACATGGAAGGTGTCGGTCAACTAAACGTTAAAATAGTAAACACCGTTGTGTATCTCTCCGGCAACGCAATCGTCGGCCACATTCGAAATTTGCGAGCTGCTTCCAGAAATATCATAAACAACGACAGTTCTATCTACGCCATCGGCGTTCTTTTGTGTTTTCCCACAAATCACCGCCCCTCCCGCCTATACTATCTCACGTGGCATTCCTATATACTTACACCAAATGCCTATTTGAGTTCCAAATGTAAACCATTTCGTCCCATCCAGTCGTTCCTATCCACCCGGGTTCACCCCAAAGACTATAATCGCAATCCATGACAAACTCCGAATGTCCCAGGAACACCGCCTTCAACGGCGCGCCAGCTCTCAAGAACCTTGCTCTTTCATCAGTTGAATCCTGCCAGACCCTCGACGTCATATCATAACTAGCCAGCACCAACTCCTTGCCATCGAACGGGCTCCACTTCACCCTCTTGACAGCCATATGGTGCCCATGGAACAGGTTAAGCGGACTGGGGCCCCGTATGTGTGGGGTATCGCTGATTATTCTGAAGTCCCATATCAGCACCGACTTGTCTGACCCACCCGACGCCAAGATCGTCGGACGGTAGAAGTTTGGCAGCACCAGCAACACCTCGAAGCCGCTGTGTGCAGTGAACTCCTTCTGCAACGGGTTCCGGTCCCTTATGTCCCAGATCTGTACTTTGCCTGCCCCCGTGCAGCTGAAGATCTGGGATGGCGAGTGTGGCGAGAACTGCGCTTCGTACACGCAGTTGCTCGTGTCGATGCCCTGATGCTGGGGCTGGTGGTGCACGGGAGGTGCTTGGCCCGGAGGTTGCACGGGCGCCACTTTCGTGGAGAAGTCAGGGTGGTTTGCGTGTAGCGTGAGGAGGGATTCTGGACGATTGGGAGAAAAGACCTTGATTTGGCCGTCCCAGCTGCTTGAAACAAAGTTGGTCTTGTCAACGAGGTTGAAGTTCACGGCAAACACCTCTCGCGAGTGCTCCTTCCACTGCATAACTGGGAACTCGGGGACATTGATGTCAAACATCTTGATGCTGCCGTCTCCCGATGACACAACGACTTGGTTCTCGTTGATCTCGGACCACGATACCGAAAACAACCCGTCTTGGGTCATCCAGGATCGTTGCTCGTGGATGGCCCCGCTGGGGTCGATGGCTAGTATGAATAGTTTGCCGTTGCCTACGAGCCCGTAGTTTGCGGAAGTCGCCACAGCGATTTTGTTATCGAAGAACGGCGAGTATTGGATGCCGTATCCATTGTATCCCTTGGTACGGAACGAAAGCATGATGGGATAACTGTGTGTGAGTTGGAAAAAAAAAACCTGGAGTTAGGCAAAATTATGGCAAACTTTTTCTTTGGTTTGGTTGTTTCTCGTTCTTTGATTTTCTTTCATATCTCGATATTGTATGGGCCGCGGCTCAATCATCTCAAACGATTGCGAAATAAATGGGATCTCATTACATTCTAGGTAAAAACTATATACACGCTCCAATCTATAAGTCAAACACTTTGGTGTCGAGGTACTTTACATCATGCAAGTTCTTTTCTGCAATATCTTTCTTGTCAACAATGCCAAACTGGATAAGGTCTCCTAGTATCAAGTCAACTTTTTGGTTAGCATACTTCAAGTAGTCAAAATCATCATCGCTCGAAGTAATAGCTTCTTCGTCGCCAGCACCATTGACGCTGCCAATAACAGGACTAGTAGTGGCACTACGATCCTCGCCATCACGATCAATCGTGAAGGTATAAGTACTGTTGATACCTTTCTCAGAGCCACTGGAATGCACCTGTGGTTTCAAGGGTCCGTTTTGAATCAACCCCCACAAACACCAGAAAATCTGCACGGAAGCACGCCAGTAAATGCACTCGTTGTATAATTTCTCAATTTCGTACTCCATAAGTGGCACCGGGTCGCTCGAGTTGCTGATAATCTCCTCTGGTTGTTTCTTTGTTTGCAAATTTGTGGTGGGGTACTGGAAATCGTACTCAACATACGACTTGATCAAGTTTAATTGTTCAAGCTTTGTGGGGTAGTTTTCCTCGTGGATGAAATAAGACTTCTCTGGGTTGTGGTAGTCCGACATCCATTCCGAGAAGTGGTTCACGATGTCGTATGCTGGGAAGTTGGCCCCCGAGTACTCGAAATCAATGACAACCAAGTTGGAATCCTTCTTGTGAGATGATGCCACTTCTCCATCAATGGACAACGTGTCAATGAGCACGTCCTCGGGGTTGAACGATTCATGCAATAATAAATTACCGTACTGAGTGTCATTATGACAAAACTTGTAATTGGAAATAAAACGATCAGTGTCATATTTACTAAACAACCACTGCTTGTACTTGTCAACGTACTCCTTGAACTTTGAAAACTCCACCACAAAGACGTTCTTGGGGTCATAATCGGCTTGTTTGTATCCAGGCAACAACTCAGTTTCGAAAATCCTCATCCATTTCTCAATTAATCGCCAGCACGTTGGTTCCGCTGTGAAGTCATGACTGTCCAACTCAATCTTGTAATGCAAATCTTTCATCCTTCTCCCCAACATCTGTGAAAGCACTTTATCTCTAATCTGCTCTTTATTCAACGTGACAAAGCCATCCAAGAATTGCTCGAATCTGCCATTGGAGAAAATCCCCAATAATCTCGGGCCGATCCGCTTCTGGGACAACTTGACCAAGATTGCCAACTCGTTGTCTCTATCAATCAATTCGTCCACATTCTTCCCGTAGACTCTCAATAAAAGCGCAGGAAGATGGATATTCTGCGGTTCGTCGTGGTACTCCAACTTGTAGATCGAATTCGTCAACGCTCCCGAGATTCTAATGACGGTCAAGTTCTGAATTGATAACTGGCGCTTGTGCCATTTACTGATCCGCAAAGTCTTGGCCAACGCAATCACATCCTGTTTAAAGAAGTCTAAAGGTAACGAGTTGTCCAAGTATGCCTGAACTGAAGGAACCGAGCGCTCTTGATCAACCTGCGTCGAAGTAACGGTCAATCTGTTTAAAGATGACGAGGACAACGATCTTCTGTGCAAGGACGATAAGCTCGGTCTTCTGGATGCGCTAGTAGATCTGGAGTTTGCCGTTGAGTTTCTCGTCCGTGATCTTGATCGTGAGCGTGACTGCTCCTTGATGTTCGCTGGTGATATCTCCATTTTGCTTTTGAGGTTAGTTTGTGCCAGATTAGTTAAAGTTGATCCTCTGGGCTTTTCTTTTATATTTTGTAGACTTTGTATATTTTTTTTTCCTTTTGTTGGGGTCGGGGAGAAACAAACAAACGAAGTCAGAAAAAATTTTCAGGCTGATAAGATTTGCTCTGTTGCTGTATTGCTTTGTTTTTTCGTATGTAATGGTCTCGAGACATTTCACGAGGGGTATAATAGGAGAATAACAACCGACGTCACGTGTAGACCGTTATATAGCCGAGATCAAATGCACTAGTTGTTTACTCTGTCGTATATTTACCAACCACTCCATTGTTGTTTTCTGCCACCGTCAGTAGCGTCTTCTCAACACTACGACCCCTCTTCCGATTAGACCCATGTGACTAGCCTGTTCTTTTTTTTCACGATGTCATCATAGACCCCGTAAACTCGGCGTCAGGCAGAAATCCAAGACGAAGGAAAAAAAATCTTCGAATTGCCGTTCCCTCATCTTGACAAATTGCCCCTACTGTCCAAACAGCATTATCTGCAAGGAATCGTCGACATGGCTTTCTTCATCTACGTGTCCCTACTTGGGCTAATTGTGTTAGGAGTGTTGTATCATCTCAGGAACACTGAATTGCAGCAATTAAAAGAGGACCATAAGAAATTGATATCACATGTGGAATCCACCAAGGAACAACTTGACCAGAAGGAAGCCGTGGTTAATCAATTTGAAAAAATCCTTCTGGATGCAACTGCAGAGCTCAAGGCGTCCGTGGCCACTAAGGATTCAAAGATCAACTCATTGGAATCCCAATTGCGTGACGTGAAGACCCAGCATCGCGCGTCTGTGCAGTCGGAATCTCAATCAAAGACACGCCACGAAGAGAATGAATCAACAATTAGGAAACTTAGACAAGAGGTCGAGATATTGAAGGGACAGAGATCTTCTGAAGAAGAAATTAAAGAGAAGTTGGAAAGGGAGTACCTGTTCAAATTGAATGCTGAAATTGAGCGGTTGATTGTGGGTAGAGACTTGCAGAACACTCAACTTTCCGAGAATCTCAGGGGTCTTCATGAGTTGTTGGAGACTAGAAACAGAGAGTTCAACAAGGCTGAAGAGGCTAGTAGCCAGGCAATCTCCAAGTTGAAGGAATTGAATCAGACAGTCCTGCAAAAATTGGATGCTAAGAACCTTGTATACGATAGATTGGAAATCACTAGCAACTCACAATTGGAACAGATTGAGCAACACATCAAGGATATCGCGTCTAAAGTGGCAAAGATCGAAAGTTTGGAAGAACAGTATAAGAAGAAACACGCCGAGTTTGAGGACGTGTCTAGCAAGTTGGCAGATTCTGAAAAGTTAGTTGCACAATTAGAGGAGACCAAGAAGCAATTGGAAGAACAAGTGCAAGAGCAAGAAGATATCATTGACAAGGACAGTGAAACATTGTCTTCATACGAAGAGAGCGTTATCGGTTTGGAAGAATACTTATCCAAGGAGAACAAGAGGAGAACTATTCTCTCAGACTCGCACTTCTTGCGTTCTGCAGATGAAGTCGAAGACATTTGCATGTCGGTTCGCGTATATGTTGATTCGTTGATAGAGACAATTGAGAAACTTGCCAAGTCTGAGAATGCTCAATCAAAGGAGTTGGAAGATGTCAAAGAACAATTGACTGCTTTGAATGTCAACAATGTCACTTTGGGGTGCCAGTTATTGTCTGATTTGGGTGCATTGGAACAAGCCCTTGATGGAAAATTGAGTGAAGAGGATCAAAAGGATATTAGCTCTAAGATTAAGGCAATTACAAACACCACTGGTGAGATTACAAAGCCACCAAAGGCTGAGGGGGATGAACCAGAGGCTGATGAGGTGGGACAAAAAGAGGACGATTCAAAAGACGAATCAAAAGACGAATCAAAAGACGAATCAAAAGACGAATCAAAGGACGAACCAAAAGAAGAGTCAAAAGTTGAAGCTGATGATGAGCCAAAGCCAGAGGACGACGAACAAAAGGCTATCGATATCGTTAAATCAGCCACTAATGGCGGATACGACGAAGAGATTACCAAAAAGGCTGGAGAAAGTGTGAAGCAATTGAAGCAACTCCAGCAGATTATCGCTTCAGAAGCCATGGAGTCGTTAAGTTCCGCAGAACAAAGCATGTCTGAAATCAACGAAATGCCAGGAGCTAGTCAAATCCCAAAGGCTTTCGTATCAAACGATCCGGATAATTCTGTCAAGGAAGAATTGAAATACAAGTCCGTCAAGAGTGCGATAGAAAAAGTGACAAAGGAGAGACTCATAGAAGATGAATCCAGCATTGACCTCACTGGTGTGAGTGAAATCAAAGAAGTTCCAGAGACACCCAGGGGGCTCGAAGATGGCTTGCTTGAAGAGTCCAAGCAGAAGCTTATCGGTGATGAACCAAGCTCGCTTGAGTCAGCTCTTGAAGAAAGCGAAATGGGCGAGTCTGGAGCGGACGAGTCAATGGGACACATTAATATTGATAAAGTGGTAATTGAGAAATCTGAGGAGAAGCCAGAGCCAATTACGAGTGTTCCTCATGTCGAAGAGCCAAGCTCGGAGGAACCAGAAGTTGAAGAGGAGCTAGCAGAAGATGCCAAGGAGAAGCTCATTACAGATGAGCCAAAACCTGTGCAGTCTAAAGACGCACCTGGTGCTCCGCTTGAAGTACCGACAGTAGCAGATGATGAATTTAAAACCAGTGAGCCTGTGATCGAAGAGCCAGAAGATGAGGAGGCTAAGGAACCTGTAAAAGACGACGAAGCTGAAGAGAAAGTGGTTGAAGAATCAGGAGAGAAACTCATCAAGGATAAGCCAAAGGATGAGCCAAAACAAGAGCCAAAAGAAAAAGTTCCAAAACCCGAGGAAAAACTGATTGAAGATGAGCCTGCTGAGCCTGCTAATGAAAAGCTTGTCGCCGATGATTCAAAGACTAGCACTGCCGAAGAACCCAAGGCAGAAGAGAAAGAATCTACATCTGACAAGCCAAAGGTAGAAGAATTGGACACTGCGCCGTTGAAGGCTGACCACACTGACGCTCACGATGCCCCTCCAGCTGATTCAAGTGACGACGAGTCCGATGACGAGGATGATGACGATGATGAGTCTGAGTCTAACGTGGACTCAGAAGCCAGTCCAGCGCCTGAGTCCCGCCCAACGTCCTCTTCTTCGGCAACCAGCACCAAGGCGCAAAAGTCACCAAAGAAAAAGGGCAGCAAGAAGAAGGGAAAGAAAAAGAGCAAAACCACGTTCTAGAGCGGGTTCTTATATATAGTCGAGTGAGTACGTTTTATGAATCGTTTTAACTAATACTAGAGAATATGTCTGGAGTTTTTGTCTCTTTTGGGTATTCTGATCCGGTACGTTAGAGAGTGCATGTAGAGCCCACTGAAATCTGTGTGATACTTGTGCGCCTGCTGTGAGATTCGTCAAGCACCGAACAATGAGTAGTATGGGCAAATCAGTACATGAAACAGCTGCATGACCCCGTGGGAGCAAACGTACCGGAAGGAAAGCAAAACCTGGAAGTTTGCGCGTCGCCGAAAGAATTTCAGAGATAAGGCAGACAGCCAAAAGACAAGAAGCCAATGAGTTGCCGCGGTGGTGAGATAGACAATTAAAATTACCACGAGAAACATTCCTTGTATCGCTGCAGTCGATAGCCTCTTCCCGCGTCGGCGTGGGCTTCGACGTGGCAGAAGCCTGTTTTTCCAGGCTCATCCGTATGATCTGGCACGCGAAGCCATTTCGGTATAGATGGACCCATGGTTTTTGGAAAGTGCAATGCCTGGGGATCTTCCGACGGACAAGATGCGGAATCAAGCGAGGAGAAACGGAATTGGTGTTGTCTGTGTGAGTTTTAGTTCGCGGGAGGGCGAGAGACGAGAGTGTGAGTGTGAGTGTTCGGCTCCCGCGGTGTTTGGGCCGGAGTTCTATTCCATTCCGTTCCAGAACGCCCACAAGACAGAAAAAATAAAACTCTAAGCGCAACTGGTGGAGTGTGAGTGTGAGTATGAAACAAAGGCGATCATGCACAAAGATAAGCAACTGAAAACATGCACACACACACACACTACACTCAACATAACAACACAACACAACACAACACAACACATTACTCATCACCAATGATGGCCGATTGCTTGGAGGGCACTGGATCGTCTCTTCCAACAAGGCATCATGACAATTTTTAGAAGCAGTAGTGTTATTGTTGGTTAGTTTCAGTGCTACAAACTAGCTATCTAATTGTCCTGCATTCTAGTGGCAGAGAGAGAGAGAGAGAGAGATAAACCCAGTGGGCTTTGGAGTATTTTCTTTTGTTGCCGTCTTATCAAACAGCACACTCACACTCACACTCACACTCACACTCACAGACAAAACAGATGGGTGGTTGGTTGCACAAATTAACGTTTCCCTCTTTTTTCCCTTTTGTTAGCACTTAGTAGAATATAATATTACTCCATTCTATTTTTACTAGAAATTATAAACACCCTGCTTTTTCTTTTCTTTAGCTGAAGCTACCCTGGCCAAATCCCTAATTTCCAACCCCCCCCCATAGCTCTTCGGAGTATTTCATAGAGTATGGCTGTTTCAATAGATCAAATACACTGCCAAACACAACCCCATCACACCAACAACACTTCTCATATACCCATAATGCCATTAAACCCACTACCCATAAAACAGAGACTAGATAACACATCCCTTCTCTACTACAATGAAAAACTTCCACATCGCCATGATCTACAGCCACTAGGGCACAAACTGTCAAAGAAACTCAAGATGAAGAGATCCTTCAGTGTCACAAGCCTAAAGAACACCAACTCCGTCGACTACCACCCATTAACTTACAACAACGAAGAAGACAACAACAATCGTCACCATGATAATAATGACAACGAAACAATGGAGCACGATGAATATGACTCCGACAATCTATCATGCAGCTCGTGTCTGTCGACTCCATCCAAATCCAACTTTAGCTTCCTGTTTGACAATGGATCGCATACCACCACCGCCACCAGCATACCCATGGCCAGACCACCATCCTACTCATACTCCTACTCCAACTCATCCATACTATCGACACTGACGGGGTCTAATTTTAGTTTCTCAAGGGCATCTCCACCTTCACTTTCATCAAGAGTGTACATTCCAGCGTCCGTAAGCACAGTCTCGGTCTCGTGTTCCCCAATCACAAGCACTTCTGTGTCGTCACAATCATCTGTTGATACCACAGGAAGACGCAAGAGCTTGTGCAGGTCTCCTTCGAGTGATTCATTGTATGTGATATTGAAAAAGTCCAATCCAACCCCATCTCCACTCGGCAACAACAACTCATCGCACGTCAAATCAATGTATTCCAACCTCACGTCGTCTTTGAGATCATTCAGAAACAAGTTGTCTTCGTATAACAAGGAGAATATCATCAGTTTCATCATGGACTCGCCAAGACTCACTGACGATAAGCTTCCACAGGTTCCAGAAGCAGAAAAAGAGGAAGAAGAGAATGAGAATGAGAATGAGGGAGCCGACAGTATGCAAGAATTGACGACGTTTGGAAGCTCAGAGACATCTTGCTGCAATAAATTAGGACTCGCTCGAATCAAGTACAAGACCCGTGAACAAAGATCAAACAGCGAGTTTATGCGATTGTACGCGTTTGACCACCTGGCAAGGACGAGATCCCTGACGTTGCCCAACTACATGACTTACGATGAATTGAAGAGAATTGTTAAAGTGCATCCACAATTGAAAAGTTTCCATCACAAGTACAACCTTCACAGAATCTCCAACTTGTCAAAGGACAAGCTATGGAAGAGCGTGATCTTGCCGCCGCGTAATGACGACAGCCCAGGGTTGTATATCGATGGTGAGAATTATGTCTATGCCAAAGGAGAAGAGCAAATCCCGTACTCCATTGTCAGGAAACAGGGGGTTTACCTACCTTGGGTTTTAAAACAAACCATCAGACCAGCTGGTGTGTTGCCCAAAAGTAAATGTGTCTTCAATAGCGAGGCACCAAACAGTGGGGTTACAAACTGTCAGTATACAGTCAAGGGATGGTGCAATCCTAGATGGGTTGACACCAACAGCGAAGAAGAATACTAAATAGGTCTTGTTAATAGTTGTGTTTTATACATAGTTCAAGAAGTCCTATTGTTGCAACGAAAGTCCTCGAAGAGATATTCCCTCCCAGGGCAGCCGAAGTCCCGTTGTCAGGACCACAAGATCTACATGTGTTTGCATTCACCCCTTTTGACAGGTAACCCAACAAACCTTGACGATCGGACTCCTCTTGCGCCGTCTGACTCAAGTGATTAATTACCGAAAAACTAAAGCATGCACATTTCAGAGTTTCTGCTTGTGAGAACTTACAAATGGCAGAAACTTTGCAACTTATGTCACTCTCGGACCATTCTGTTCCTCCAGCTTTACGACTAAGATCCTACTACTCTTGTGTTTCTAAGAGGGAGATTTTGGGGGGGTATGCATCAGACAAGCCACATTGCGCTTTTTTTAAGAACGGGGCAGGTCGGGCCTACAATACCAAAAACCACCTACGCCACCATGGTCAAACTAATTCCCTCATGAGCAAAAGATAAGCAACACTCTCTCTCACATATATAAAGAAACGTGCATCCTTAAACTACGTCTTCTTTCTTTTCGTTAGTCAGTAGTCTTCGAACCCCCAGAAACATGATCCTCGGCAAGATCCTCAGCACGTCAGTCCTCTTGACAAGCACGGCCTGTTTCGACACGCCCAGCTACATCCGACACCTCAGCAGCATAAAAGACGACGTCGTGACGTACCCCCAGAGAGCCTACGTGCGGTCCCGTGGGGAGTTCATGACAAAGTACAAATCGGGACGCAAAGACATCACGTACGGCCAACTATATGACGTCGAGGTCAAGGGAGGCGCGATTGTGAGGGACGAAGAGGAGAATAGATGGGTCCGGTGTGATGAGTCGCTTAACGTCGTTGCGGAACTTCATGATGAGTATGTGGAGTTCTTGGGGTTGGGGGACTTGACGGATGTGGGACCCACTATTAATGAGTTAAGAAGTATGAAGTCGGAGATGGATGGGATGGATGGTGAGTTGGAGGAAGAGCCGTTGAGTTACTTGAAATACCTTAAGAGTCAATTGGATGAGTATTACAGTAGAGAAGGATCGACTTGATGCCATCGATTTGGAGCAAGTTTAGACGTTTAGACACTGCTATGACAATTTTAGTAGGCTATATTAGATAACGTTTTTATGTCTGTATCAGAACAGTCAGTCGTAGAGCCAGTACGTCGCGGTAGGACAACATGTGTCAGAATTCTCTACAAGACTGATGTCCCGTTCACGATTGGTGTCTCCACCTTCTGGGTGTTTATCCCACGGACGCGCATACTACATGCAAGCGCAATGCAACAACAGCTGTAACAATCGCGTGCGTGCGTATCCTTGTCTTCCGCCCGATATGTGACTTCCGACAGTTGACATCCGGGGTAGGTGAAATAGTACACATAAAAGAATTTTTTTTCCATGTTGTTGTTGTTGTTGTTGAGCTTTTTCCCGAGGAAGAGGTTACAAAATGTAGCATCGGAGTGAGAGATTAACTCCTCTTGAGGTGCAAAAATCCCTGCTCAACCCAAGAAATTTCAACCCATCCACCCACAGCTGGAGTGCATCCGGGAAACTGCTGGAAAATTCGAAAGAAAAAAAACCTCCGTTGAGAGATGGGCGATGTGATTGGTGGGTGGCTGGTGGCTGGTGGAGAACTCAGTTGCTGTCAGTAAGGCGTCCCCAACGGGACACCCCATCCTTCTCCCCGTAAATCCCAAGCAATCTAGCAAACCAGTTGACGCATCTGGAGTAGAATGTAATAATTGAATTTGACCCAAAATTTTAAGAAACCACCCATCACTTTACTTGCCCCTATATAACCCCCCATGGAAAATGAAAAAGAAACTAAAAAAAATTTATTAATCCGAATCTAGAAATATACCAACCAAAAACAAAAGAAAGTCAACAAAAAGAATATTTGTTGTTTATTTTCTTTCTCTTCTTCTTCTTCTTCTTTCTCTCTATCTACAAACCATTCGCCCTAACCATGTTGACCCAGTTCAGACTCCCCCAAGCTGATGTTTGGAACTCGTTACCTTCACCAAACACGCCAGTCCCAGAAAGTCCATTCACCAACGAATTTTTGTCCCAGGTTTTCTACTCGTCCTTGAAAGTTCGTACCCCATTGACCATCGCGTTGGTCTACTTCACCTCCGTGCACTTTATCAACTCGTTCGTCCGGGCCAGACAACTCAGAAAATACAACGAGACCGCCGAGAAGAAAGTCACCGCTGATGAATTGTCTGAAAAACAACTCAAGAAATTACCAGCGGCACCTTTCGCAATTGCCAAAACTTCAGCATTCAAGTTCTTCGTCTTGGCCCATAACGTCTTCTTGTGCGTCTACTCCGTCTGGACCTTCATTGGGTTCACCTCCACCATCGGCACCATCATGAACATGTTTGAAGGGAACTTTTTGACCAGCTTGACCAACTACAAGCCGCAGAAATTGGACATCTTCATCCACTCCGTGTGTGACGTCGAAAGCGGGGTCTTCTCTAGGATCTTGAACAACGAAGGGTTCCACAACTTGGAGATTTTCGGATGGTGGTTCTACATTTCCAAGTTCTACGAAGTCATCGACACCGCCATCATCTTGTTGAAAGGCAGACCAAGCTCCCTTTTGCAGAGCTACCACCACGCCGGTGCCATGATGAGCATGTGGGCCGGGATCAGGTACCAATCTCCACCAATCTGGATCTTTGTCGTGTTCAACTCCTTCATCCACTCCTTAATGTACTTGTACTTTTCCTTGAGCTGTGTCCACATCAGAGTGCCAAACTTGTTCAAGAGAGTCTTGACCTCGTTGCAGATCGTGCAGTTTGTCGTTGGTGGCTCTATTGCCGTTTTGCACTCCTTCGTGTGGATCGTTGACTCCAGTGGTGTCTTGACTGACGATGAGTTGAAATGGATCAGTTGTATTGCGGCCCCAGAACAAGCATTGGCTATTTTGATCAACGTGGCATACTTGATGCCATTGACTGCATTGTTCACTGCGTTCTACATTGAAAGCTACTTGAAAAAGAAAGCGAGTCATTGAGAGAGTATGTGTGCGCCTCATCCTGATGGCACCCATAGGTATATATATATATACCGATTAATCTAGACTATTTGCATTTGTAATAGTTTTTTTCCCTTTTGCTGTATATATGATAAATAATACGGACGTTTAATATTTTGAGTTGCAAAAAAATGTAGAACCATGTGAATTGGTGCAAAAAAAAAGACTGTGAGCTCCGCAGAAAGGTGTCTCTAAATTTCTTGACAAAGGGTTTGGTTCTCTCGGGGCTCTCCTAACACTCATCCTTCTGTTTTACTGGTTAGAGTAATGGATGAACCTACCAGCCTCTGGTTATTCCCTCTCCCTCTCTCCGCTGTTTGCCCCCCCCCCCCCCCCACACACACACTACCTTGCAAAAAACAGCCACCAGCCTTGGTTTCGCAAAACACAAAACAATCAAATTTAGAGTTCTTGGGAAACCTTACTCATAGCCCTTGGTTAGGCATCTCAACAATTGATTACCGACCTAAAATAAGGTTACTACCCAAACACACTCTTGACTCGTGCTCGTGACTTTCTTATCGGGTTGAACCCGCGTGTTCACCCTATGATGTCATATCCAAGAATGTCCTGCATACAGTGTGGTTAAGTTCCCTTAGATAATTCCAGTAGAAAACAAAAACCCCAACATGAACAAAACCGAACAATAAGATCTTTCAGTCCTGTTTTCTACTCGATCATCAAATGCAAGCACATTAGTTTACTCCCACACACCCCCACATCGCTTATCAATATGGCTTATGAGAGAGTACTGAACTTAGAGAACCCCTTCAGGGACGACGACTCGG
>JAJMBE010000187.1:0-18611 GCA_030565125.1 Candida pseudoviswanathii
AATTGTAAGTTGATGGACGTTTCCGGTCGAAAGACGCCGCCCTGTCTCGACATTTGCGTGTCCGGAAAAAAAAACTGTCGTTGTGGAAAACAGTACCATTTTCATGACTAACCAACAACAAACATCCAGCAAGACAATGGTTGTGAATCCGAAGGTGGCCAAGTCCATTCTGTCATTATCCAAGATCCTTGAATCTGTTGTGGAGAACCATAGCATGGACTCAACTAAGGACTATGTCGCAGAGGTTACTGATGATTCAATTTTCACCGACGGAAATGCACAAATCCAAGGAGCTTTGAGCAAAATAGGGTCAGATTACACGCTTGAAGTTACTGAAGAGTTGCCAGAAGCTCAAAAAGCAGAAGTTGAGGAATATAATAAAACTATAGGCAAAAATTTGGAAGAGTTCGTTCTTTCATCAGCTTTTCGTTCAGTGATACAATCGAAGATTGAAGAATTCTTGCAGAACGAGGGCTCATCAAGCGCTGAATTGTACAATTCTTTAGCTTTGATTTTGGATTTTGAATTGTCTTACGCTATCAACATCAGTTCCGACGCAAAGAATGTATTCTACGAGAGCTGGGACCAAGTTACGAAACTGTTGTCGTCCATTTCAACGCCGATCATTGAAGGTTTCTGGGGCTACTTCGAAGCAAGGCTCCCTGTTATCATGAACAAGATATTTGAGAATACTACGATGGAAAGAATAAAGCTTTTGTACACTTTTAATTATTTGACAGACAGGTTTGATATCAAGAATGATGACGACAAAAGAGATTCGTACAAGAAGGACAGTTTCAATGACGCTTTCGAGGCAAGGGTCCGGTTCCTTGCGGCCAACATCTTAGCATTTGAAGATAACACAGGGTTGAACAAGTACTTTCTCCGATCTGATAGAACTGCGCCGAGCCTTGTGGTCGACGACCCATTTTTGACCGACATGATGGACATTCAGAAGCTTCTTAGAGACCCATTGAGTTATACTAAAGCGGATAATCACAAGAAATTGCGTTCTTTGGGAGAAAAATGCAACAAAGTGGTTAACCAAATTATCATGGAGGAACAGAAATTCAGATCTGAGTTCCCTCTCGATGACGAATCCTGGATTCTTCCTCCTAAACCCGAAGAGGAACAAGAATACTTGAGAGAGAAATATTCAAAGTTAACGTACGTCCCGGAAACATACTTTACTTCATTGTTCAAAGGTAAAGAAGACAAACTGCAAGCAGGAGATAAAGAGTTGCTTGACGCTATCTTGAGCCAGTCGAACACAAGAATGCAGTATTTGGTGATGATCTTCATCGCGGCGAATGTTATATCCGAGCTGTTGCCCAAGTTCAAACAGAGCTTCATGACGTTGTTGCATGCACCACTGAATGTTAAACACTTCATTCAGGACTCAATACCCGAGGGAATCGAGAGAATTTTTGGCCACCTTAAGAGAGATATTCCATTACTGGCTTCACAACATAATAAACCTTTTTCGGCGCTTCTACAACACGTGTTACATTCGGAAAGAGAATGGTGGCGCTGGCTCTTGTATGGTAAGGATTATAAAACTGGTAAACTGTTATTGCTGGATAGAGATACATCTAGTGAAGAACTCCAGAAAGTTGCCGAGGATTTGGGGAAGATATATCGCTACAAGGACTCAAGATATTTCAATACGTACGTGACCCCACAGGTTACTAGGAAGATGAAAGCGCAACATGGATTGTCACAAATGAATTATGTTGAGAATTTCTCCGTTGATGATGTCAAGCGAAACGTTGAGGATATCGAGTATGAGATATCCAATACTCAGGATTCAGGCACCAAACACGAGCTATTGGAAAAGAAGTCATTGCTCACCTGGAGATTGTTGAGGAACGAACGATTGAATAATTGGTTTGAGTCGGCACAGCAGTTTAGAGAAGAAATGTTGTCACACCAAGAAGAAATCCAGCTAGACGAGAACGAGGATGACGAGGACGAAGAAATGCAAGAGGAGACGACCACGGAGCAAAAAGAGGATACAGACTCCCAAAAGCGACAATTAGATGACGGGGAAAAAGAGGAAGAAGTTAATGGTCACAAGAAGGCAAAAGTTGACACCGACACTGAAGAGTTGTCTACCCAGGAAGGTGCCGAGCCCGGTGCCAATCCAACCCCAGCAATAGAAACCGAGGAAATTCAACCTGAGGTAGAAAAGTCAGTTGAGGTAGTTAAAGAGGTTGAAGTCGATAATGGCGAAGCCGTCGAGACCGTCGTTGAAGAGGACAAAGCTGTTGAGGCTACGCCTACATGAAATACATACATTCCTGAACAACATAGAAACACGTAGTTTAGCTGCACCCTGTAAAGAATACGCGAAAAAAAGACACGAACGCTACCACTTGCCTATGACGCGTTGTAAAGAAAAAAATTCCTGTTCTGCGTCAATTCCAGAGAAAGGGCGAAGACTAATCTTGAATTCTCTTTGCAAACATATTTACCAAGCAGGAACTGTTTGATACTCGGCTATATTCAAGATGGCAGTGACGAGAACAAAAGGAATGAAAGAGTCCAAGACCCCACTGTTGACTAGAAAGAAGGTGACACGAAGAAGATCAAGCAGGAAGAAGAAGGACGTATCTACAAAAGCACAGCCAGCTCTCCAAGCACCAGAGGAGGACGACACCACGGCTGATTCCATAAGAGAGAATTCCGACTTGTTAAACTCATCCCCTATCAAAAAAATAAACCGGGAATCCAACAATACAACACCGACCAAGGACCTCCTATCGTCGTCTCCGTCCAAGAAGAAGAAGAGTGTTGCGTTCTCAGACGATTTGATATCAGATATTCCAAGCACGCCTGACGGGAGCCAGAATTCTGGTAGGTCAATTCTCAAAGCGTGTAATCTAAATCTATACACTGGTTTGGTTGACCCTAATAACACTTCATTGTGGGAGAAGGATAAAACTACCGAGAGACAATCGTATGGTCCCCAGAATCCCAACTTCTGGCTACAGGGAACAATTGTGCAACTCCCAGCCAACTCACCTGACTTGTACTACCTTATTGAAGGGTGCATAAAGGTCCTAGACGACGATTTGTTTGATAAAAGGTTTGAAGTGTACGCTACGTTGAACAGTATTTACAAGTCCAACACCTCAGCAAATGTGGCCAACTTGTTTGGTTGTGCGTACGGTGAAGGGTTGGCGGCTAGCCCAAGCAAACATGCCAAGCGCAGCCCAAGCTCACAGAAAGTCAACAGTCCAACCAAAAAGCAAATTGAAAACCTGTATGCAGCACTCTTGAGTGGCCAGATATTCAGGGACATAGAAGAGACCGAGAAGGCGTTGTTTGATGCTGAGTTGAACAAGGAAAACCGATCCCTATCCAGAAGCGACCCATTCCGTCTTAGGCTCATCAACCAAGCTTTGAGGTTGTTGAGTTTTCTCATGTTGGACCAAGAGTTGAACAAATTGATTCCAATTAAGATAATAGACTGGGCATACCGTCATGCCTGTACTGTCCTAACAAATTCAAAAGTATCCAAGGCAATCTTGTCGTCGTATTTGGTTATAATCAAGGATTGCAAATTGGGACCCAAAAGAAGAAAGGTCTTGTTTGACAGCGGTGATTTACCAGAAAAGATGTTGTTCAGTTTAATCAACATGAAGAGATTCCCAAGTTCGTCGCTAGTGTCAGAACAGTTTATCTGTTTCAAAAACTTCGTTAACTTGTTCCCAAGCATAATGGCAAAGAATGTGCACCATTGGTTTGGGATGTTATTGTTGAACATCTGTGAAATTGGATCTCCTTTCTACTTGAAATGTTTCACCATTGGTGTGCACTGTTTACTAGAGGTCACCAAGTCATTCTTGGATAACAGAAATGTGATGGTTTACGTGAGGAGGTTTTTGTCATCACCAGTACCATTAGATACCAAGTCTATGATAAGCACTGATTCCATAGAATTGGACTCGCAGCTGTTCAGTTCACAGGGCACCAAGGTGGTAGAAGTTGTCTTGGCAAAGCTTCAAGAGCTAATTCACGAATCGCAGTTCAGAGCTGCCATGGACATTTGGGTGGCATTGACCGTTTTAGTTGGAAATGCCGGCTCGTCGTTTGATAAATGGGAACACTTGAACAAATGGTTGCAAATCACCAAGCATTGTTTTAACTCCCAGGACCCTGATGCGAGAGTTTTGGCATTGAGCTGTTGGAAAGCTGTGTGTTTCAACCTATGCCGAAACGATGTCGAAGAAATCAGAAAGGTGTTAGATCCGATAATGGGAACGCAAAATGCAAAGGACAAACAGTCGTTGATCAACACAGCTATGAAACCAAAAGTCAAACTATTCACATATTTGTTTCACAGCTTCAATGCCGCAGAAATGGATGATGAGATTATCAACACCATGCACAACTTGTTTGTGGCAATCTTATACTCAGCCGTCAATCCACTTGTAATCAAGCAGCGTACAAAGTATTTGCACATCTTGTGGGACAAGGTCTTCCAGTTTGTTTTTGTCAATTTTTATTTCAAGAAAGGGTCGTCGAATGCTCGTATGAATCAGTTAGGTTTGAAAGTGCTCATGAGGCTTTTGAAGCCTGCGTCGCCAATCAATGAAAAGAACTTTAGCGAAGTTAGATGTTTGTCCAACGAGCCAGTGTCTGTCACTGAGTTGAATTCTTTGCCCTCTCGATGGATCCACGATAAGTTTGATAGAATCATGCAGAACATGATCTTGGTGTTCCAGCTGGATCATTTGCAGGTTGAAGACAAAGTTGGATTCCTTACTGCGTTCTTAGCTGGCATCAAGTCAATCACACGTAATGAGTCGTCGATTTCTGCTACGACCTATGATATCATTGACAATATCCCAATTGTCTTGAACCAATTGTTTCAGAAGAACACGCTTAGTCACGACTTGACCATCAAATTGATCGTGAACTTGCATGATACGTTCACCTCTTCGTTGTTGATCAGAAGAGCCAATGAGAATGACGAGAATGATACCAATTACAACCTTTACCTTCCTATACTTGCAAATTGCTCCAAAACCTTATCAAAAGAGCAATCACTCGAAGTTTTCAATTTGATTATTCAATCGCTTTCACAGAAGAAGATGTTGATTTTCATAGCTGATTATCTTAAGCAGCGTAACGTGACTGCTGAAATCAGGAATGTGTTTATTGACATCATGAACAAGCGTGCTGTGGATGTCTCCAAACAAGAACTAATCTTATACGGGGAAATATGTCAATACTTGGATTCCGGTTTCGATGTATTTGTCAAGAGAGTAATCCAATCCGTGGTTGTGATATCAGATCCGGAGGACATGCGCAACAGTTTCGAATATTTGAACATTGAATCATGGAACATTGCAATAATGGCTTTCTTCTTGGTCTTAGTCAAGAATGCCCCAAACAAATGCGTTCACCAATTCACCATTGAGTTGCTTAGAAAAGTACTTGATACCAACTTCGTTGCAATGCTAGAGTTTTTGACCTGTCAGGACTTTGATGTGGAGCTTTTGCCATTGTTGGACCAAGTGTTTTTGACCGCAATGGAGTTTGTCGATGGGCCGTTGTTCAAGGTGTGTCTGATTTTGAAGGAATATTTGGCAAGGAAGATTAAAGAAGAAGAGAACCACCGGTTGGCGGACAAATTGCTCATGGGTTGTTACACGGATTTAGGTATTGATGTTGCACACTTGGTCGACGACGACTGCTCAAAGTTCACAGAATTCAGTACAGCTTTGGATGAAAGAGGATTGTGTGTTTTTGACGGGAAGATTGTCAAGAAGAGCGAAGTAGAAACACCCGAGGATTCGCAGAAACCTGTTGATAGTGTTGATGTCCAAGACAGTCAATTTGCAATTGACAGTACTAAATCAGCAGAGTTGATATCCATGTCCAAGTCTCTTGATTTCCTTGGTACTCAAATTGTGAAAGAAGAAGAAATAAAGGTGGATGAATCTTCAAGTGAGGAGCAAGCACCAGAGGAGAAGGAGGAGGATAGTCAAGAACAGGAAGAAATCTCTGCAGGTGAATCGGATGAGTCAACGCGGCAAGCAGAAGAAAAGGAAGAATACGTTGGGGAGTTGACAACTGTTGCAGATGTAATTCCAACAGCTGAGCTTGCAGAGGAGTCCAAACCAGAAACAGATGCTCCTGTTGAAGAAGAAAAAGAAAATGTATCAGAAGCCGACGAAGAGTTCCCATCGATCATTCAGCGTGCATTTGAATTGACGCAAATACAGCGGCCAATCTTGTCACCAATTGAAGATTCACCTACTCGCGAGCCAAGAGTTGTACCCGAAGAGTCCCTTAGGATACTGGTTCTGCAACTAGTGGGGGCCGATACTAGCACCGCAGATGCAACTAATAAGAAGCGCAAGGCTGAAGATGAGATTGAGAGCTTGGGATCTCCAAAGAGGTCTAAAGTGAATGAGCCTGAGGTTGTCCTTGCGGTTATTGAGGCGGCCGATAAAGAGTCTGCAAAAGAAGTGGAAGAGATCGAGGACGATGCAGATGTCACCAAAGTCATTGAGCAAAACGAACCAGAAGCATACGACGAGGAGAAATTGGTACAAATTGAGCCTGTTCTAACACAAGAAGACAAAGAGACAACACCAGAAGTTGAGCTCGTTGAAACCAAAGACGCTCCACTCACGTGCCCTACCGAGGTTGCACAATACTCTCCGTTGCAATTATCCGAAATGCTTGACGACTTGTCAGACGAACAATTGTCCAGTATGACAAACGAAGAAAAGTACAACATGGAAACCAAGTTGCTTAATTTGATGGTGCGTCTCAGAGGTATAAGATGAGTCTAGATAATACATAAATGTACAAATCAGCAGATACTTACCTGTTCTTATGTGATGCTTTTGTGTTATCCACCTTTTGGGAGTAATTGTTCGCGAAAATTCCTTGAGCATAATTAGACTCTTTGCCTCTCCACAAAAAGCATAAGTTTCTCCTTAAACTTTTTTTTCACATTTCCATTAACGATTCCCAACATTGCTCCGTTGTATTTTTCCCTCTTGGATATATCATAACCTCCTACACTGGTGACTGCCAAAGATGTCAGTGATTCCCTACAATAATGGAAACAAGGACATCGTCTACCACAACCCGAATGACGGAGTGCTCGTGGTGCACGATCGCCAGGAAAACACCATCAGCTTGGTATCTACCATGACGTCAGAAACACAGACAGAGAACAAGAACAGAACAAGGACATCCTCCCAGACATTCACCACTGATCAATTCACTCATGCTCCTGGAATGACAAAGTGCCCGAATTGTGGCTTTGCTTGGACAGAATACCCAAACAACACTACACGAAGGAGAAGCTCGCAATCAGCCAGCGGTTTGTTCAATATATCCTTGCCCAAGGAGTATCTCTCGCAAGGCTTCATGCACACCGACTATTTTAAATTGCTAGGGAAAATCCCCGTTAATGAAGAACGTGCTCCCAAGCCATCGATCAAGAGTTCTGCACTACCGGATGGGGTATTCAACCAGGGGTATTTCAAACGGTTCTTCAAGAAGATTGATCCATTCACGCTTGGATCTGGCGCGCATGCACAAGTATACAAGGTAAACCACGTGTTGAATGACATCAACTTGGGCACGTATGCGGTGAAGCGAATCAACGTGGGTGACCAGTTTGAGTTTCTTGATCAGGTCTTGAATGAGGTCTTGATTTTGTATGAGTTGTCGACAACTGCTGCAAACGAGAACAACTTGATACGGTATAACCATGTGTGGTTGGAAATGGGCGAGTTAGATGACCTGTCGGCTTACTTCCTTCCTGCTTCACTGCTGAGCGACAAGGCAGGGCCGACAACGGTGCCGTATGTGTTTATTTTGCAACAGTACTGTGATGGTGGCCATCTCGAAGACTTGATTAATAAGAACTTTACCGTAGAAGAGAATCTAACTTGGAAACAGAAGGTTGAGCTTGAAAGGAAAAAGAGACGGGCTGGGAAGTCTGGTGAGGCAGCTCAAAAGCAACTGAAATGGTTGACTGGGTTTGAGATCTGGAAGTTCTTCCACGATGTTGCGAATGGGGTTAATTATTTACACAAGAATGGGATATTGCACAGAGATATGAAACCATCAAACTGTTTGTTAGACGTAAAGTACCAAAGATTTGACAATTCTACCCAAAAGTTTTCAACCCTAGAAGAGTTTGAATCGAAAGTCTTTGATTTACCAAAAGTGCTAGTCTCAGACTTCGGTGAAGGGAAGTTCATTGAGAAACGACACAGCATCGCGTTGGAGAAGATGACTGACCGCCAGGGAAACACAGGCACTTTAGAATTTACTGCACCTGAGTTGTGGTTGTACTCAAACGATCCAGCATTAGGCAACGACAGCAAGAAATTCTTCAATGATTTCACGTATCAAAGTGATATCTACTCATTGGGGTTGATTTTATGCTACTTGTGTGTGGGGAAATTGCCGTTCTCAGGTATTGTACGTGATGAAAATGACCCCCAGGAAGCTAGAAATAAAATATTAGACTGGTATTATACTTTGACTTCTGAATGCTTCAGTGAATGGTTCGAACAGCAGATTGCGCAACGAGACGGCCAGGTGGATGAGTGCATGAGGGATTTCGAAAAATTGATCTACATTATGATCAAAGGTGAGGACGCCAACCACGGTGACTCGGTAGAAGCAAGAATTGGATCGAAGGAAGTTTTGGTACATTTGAATGAAATCAAGTGGAAGAGGTTCATAGAGTCTGATGCACCCAGAACCAGAACATACAGTGAAGAAGCGAGTAGTAAAAGTGAACTCGCTGTGCCTGGAGAAACCATGACCTTGTACAACCCAATACTGAGCGAGATAGCTGTGCTAGATGAAGATAAGGATGTGTTGCTTGACGACGAAGAAGAGGATCTTGAATTCGAGAGGGAGTTTGATGCTGACCATATTAACTTGACAGAAGATGAATCCGAAGAGGATACCACGCAACCTCACATCGATGGCATTGGAATGTCACAAAATGAGTACCTACAGTTGAGCATGTTTGCAACAGTGCCTTTCTACTGCTTTGAGTTGTTGCTATTGGAGTACCTTTCTTACTTTTCGCCCAGTTTCCCCAAGTCCATGTTGAAAATTGGGATTTTTATTTCAATTGCTGTTGACATTGGCATTGTTGAACGTACAAAAGTTAGAACTGCCATATTTGTATTAACATCAATCGCCTTGTCCATATTCCTAGCCTATGAGCTTGGACGTCCTGCCGTTTAAATAGATTCAACTAATATACACAACATAATGTATGCGACACGACTTTGTCGATTTCTCGCCGATGGAGACCGCTTCCGCGCGGGCAGGCAGCGCACAGAAAAATAAAAGGGTGAATGAAAAAGCGATGGAAAAAAAAAACAGGCATCTTCAGGCAACACAATCAAACGCAAGTCTACCACAGGGTCAATACGCAGAGTTGATGATGGGGAGTAAACGTAAAAGAGAGTCAAACGTTCCAACAAAGCCCAAGAAAAAGAAGGGAAAGTCTCCGGCCGTGGATGTCCAACTAAGTGTCAATAACAATTTTGAAGCGTTGCAAGGTCATAGTGATGACGATTCCGATATCGAAGTCATCTACGAGTATCACAAACCACAAGATGATATAATACTACTTGATAGCGATGAAGAAGAGAACGGAAAAGAAGAAACACCAGTTGAAGAGCCAGAATCAAAGAAACGCAAACTTGATACACTGGAAGAGGATGATAATGGCGGAGAAACAAATGAGTTGGCAAAGAACGAAGATTTCATAGAGTTTGGGTTCCTGTCGACAGATGAAGAGGAATCTGATGGCGAAGCAAGCGAGGAAGATGATCGCAGCAGCACCCCAAATTCACAGTACCCGTGGATCAAAGATCACGACCATTCCAGACAGAAAGAGATCGCAGACTGGCTCACGATGGAAATTCGAGATTTCGTCAACTACATCTCACCATCGAGCGATGAAATCATTACAAGAAACAAAGTGATAGCTACGTTGAAGAAAAAGATATCGGCGTTCTGGCCAGGCACAGAAGTGCATGTGTTTGGGTCTTGTGCAACCGATTTGTATTTGCCAGGTTCTGATATTGATATGGTGATTGTGTCGCAAACTGGAACATACGAGAATGCTTCTAGACTATACCAACTCTCGACATTCTTGAGAACCAACAAGTTGGCTACAGATGTTGAGGTCATTGCACACGCCAAGGTGCCAATTATCAAATTCGTGGACCCCGTGTCGCGTCTCCACATTGATGTGTCTTTTGAAAGAACAAATGGTATTGATGCCGCAAAGAGGATACGGAGATGGTTGATATCCACACCTGGACTTCGTGAACTAGTGTTGGTGGTGAAGCAGTTTCTCAGAACGCGTAGGCTAAACAACGTCCATGTTGGTGGCCTTGGAGGTTATGCCACCATCATAATGTGTTATCATTTCTTACGTTTGCATCCCAAATTGTCAACCGAAGCTATGAATGCTTTGGATAACTTGGGGGCTTTATTAATTGAGTTCTTTGAATTGTATGGACGCAATTTCTCATACGATGATTTGCTTTTGGCATTGGATCCAGAAAGTGAAGAGCCCAAATATGTCAAGAAACTGAAATCGCCACTCCTGAACTCCGCAAGGAGCCTGTTTGCTATCATTATCCAGGATCCAGCTGACCCTGGCAACAACATAACTAGATCCTCATATAACCTTAGAGATTTGAAGAAAGCATTTGGTGGTGCCTACCAGTTGCTACTGGAGAAATGCTATCAATTGAACGCTGCTTCCTATAGGGAAAGATTGGGTGCCCTGATATTGGGTGATATCATCAAATACACTGGTAAAGAGAGAAACTTCAGCGATGACCGTCATAAAGTTGTCAACCACGCCTTGGTCAAGCACGACGAGGACGAAGAAGAAAACGGAAATGAGAGTGATGGGCAAAACGGCAATGACAAGTATTACTTCTCGGATATGACAGATGACAGCGGTGAAGAATATGTACCCGAACTAGTGAAACCAACACCGATAACCAAAAAGCCGAAGGACACCAAGAAATTGATTGAAAACATGTTGAGTCTCAACAACAGTAGTGACGACGACAAAACGGCAAAGGAAGCTGACGAAGAATATGTCCCCACTTTGGCCAAACCAAAGTCCAATCTTGACAAGGAAGTGAAGAGAGACTACTGGAGGCAGAAAGGCTTAGACTTGTAATTACTAACGTTATATGTATTTCTATATTTGTATTTACCCTTGCTCTCACATTAGCAGCAATTTGAAATAGATGACGCCCTTGTGCTTAGCATATTCCCGATCTGGTCGTGCGGCGTGTTCTTAATCAGTTCGTAATATTTCGTGAAGAACTCTTCATCGATATCCTTGACAATCTGATTAAATAACTCCACCACACCGGTGCCTTCTTTCGAGCTGGTTTCATGATACTGCTTAACATTCGGTTGCTCTTGTATCAACTCATCTAGCTGGTCCTGAATCTCTATCCTCTTATTCGGTGCCAAGTCCAACTTCGTACCCACCAAGCGAATCTCTATTCTGTCATTAGCATCACCCGTATTATTCAACTCCAACTGCAGAATCCAGTACTTGGCCGTGCTGAACGAGCTCTCGAAGTTGCTCAAATCAAAACACACCAAAGCAGCTTTGGCGTTTCTATAGTACATCGGCGTGAGCGAGCGGTATCTTTCCTGGCCCGCCGTGTCCCATATCTCTAGTTTCACCTTGTGCTCTTGGTTCTCAAATGGTGAAAACACCTTTGTTATGAATGCTGCCCCGATGGTGTTGGATGTGTGTAGATCAAACTTGTTGGTTGTAAACCGATGCACCAACGAGGTCTTGCCCACGGACGAGTCTCCCAACACCACTATCTTAAAAGGTGGAGCTGGTGCCGATGCAAATGATGAACGGCGCGAGTTTGATGCTTCGTGAGCTGACATGCTGTGTCTTTGGTAGTAGATCGATTCCTTGGTTGTATCTTTACATTTTCTGATATTCTCTCATCAGCTTTTCTTCGTTTATCAAGCGAGATCTACAAAGTTGGCAACACCCAGCTTATCATATACCCTTGGGTACGCCATCGGTGAAAGACAAAAATCCTTTTAAGGTTAGATCAGCTGTTTATTAAATGTCTCCCCTATCTCATTACCCATGGATCCCGCCCTCCCCATGACCACGGTCTCCATTGTTCCTTTTAAAAGTGTAATGATCGAAACGTGCAGCGGGGTTTGAAATTGCCATTTTGGGAAATTCACTGGGTAAGCCTCGCAGACATATTTTTTTGACTTTTGTCAGAGCAAAACTACAAAAAGAAAGCAGAAGAAGAAAATCATCTTTATTTTCAAATCCCGTTCTGCCCCAGACAGTGCAATATAGAGTCCTGCAAGTGCTAATTATCTTTAACTACCACCCACATATCCAATTCTGCTACACCTGCTAATAATATTACTGGAGGATATTTCTTTTCTATTTTTTTTTAAACACAATTAGCATTCCTTTATTAGTTGTCACACCCTACAAAGTCGCTACATATTCCCTATTTTTTGAGATCGTTAGTGCCAGTAAAGGAAGACCAGAGTTAACCCTATCTTGTACATATCACTTATCCTTTTCCCATCTTAAAACTTTGCTTCCAAACTACAGAGACAATGGAGAAACCAGCCAAGGACAAATCAACCAAGGTCCGAAAACATGTCAGCAGTGCTTGTTTAGAATGTCGGAGAAGACACTTCAAGTGTGATGGTAAACAACCCATTTGTGACAAGTGCCTAAAGTCCAACAAGCCATGTCAGTACGTTGCCAGCCACAGAGGTGGGTCGAGAAAGAAGGGTGTCTCCATGAAGAAAAAGCCAATTACAGTCAACGATGTGAACCGTGGACCAGAGATGCCCATGTTTGTCGCTGACATTGAAGACTTTGGCAAGCCGAGACAACAGCCAGTTACCCCGCCTGTACAATCGACGGAAATAAGAACCAACGAAGACATGTTCCAGCATGTGATGGACTTGCCCTGTGCCCACGACACTGAACGTTGTAAAGGGCTGAACTGTCCCGGTAAGAGTGCCGTCGAGTATATGAGACACCGTCCCGACAAGCATGCTCACATGAATGACAGCGAAGCCCAGATGATGGAGACGTTGAGAAAGAAGATCAAGTTGGAAAGCACAATGAGCAACATCAACTGTCTTTTCAGCGATAATAACCCACCAATAGACATCAGATCATTCAAGGAGTTAGAAATGACGACAAATATCCACAACCCAGACAATTTCGTCGACCTTGAGTCGCTAGAAAAAAGCGAGATAATCAAGAATTACTACGAGAAGTTCCACCATGCACACCCATTCTTGCCACCAAGGGAGGAAATGATGATTTACATGTCGAATCCTTCAATTGAACAAGAGTTGCTACCAATTCTTAGTATAATTAGCGAAGGAGAGACATCTTCAATCTATGCCAGAGCCGTCGATTTGGTTGCCGATAGATTAGTGCAGTGTATTGACGTGGTTAGGAAAGCTGGTGTTATCGATATCATATCCTTGCAGGTCTTAACGTTGACTTCTTTGGTTGCCCACGTGTCGTCGTTGCATGTTTTGAGTAAGAACCTCAGGCACTTTTGCATATTTTTGATCCAGGACCTCCAAATCCACTTAATTGACTCACCCACTATGCAACCTGCAAATGACATGACACCAAACTCGGACTCTTCTCCGTTGCTCAGGGTATTCACCTCCCCCAGGTTATCGCATATATCAAGACAAAGCATTGTTCAGAGTGCTAGAAGGTTGTTCTGGGAGTTGAACTTTGTTGATATCATTACTGGATCAGCCGACGGGAAGACTGTGTCGTCATTCGATAGCATTGAGTCGTACGTTGACTATCCTACAATCCCACTGAGGGCAGAGTTTGACTATAGAGGTCGTTCAGAAGCCGGAAACTTGGTCACAAACGCTGTCAAGATGAATATTGAGATCCACCACAAGAGACCATATGATGCAATTCTCACAAGGCTCAAAGCTTCCTTGTCAAGTTGGGAAATGAGGCTAGAAGATCCGTCGTTGTTTGATGCTCCTCCATTGATCGACAAAAGTGGTAAGATAAATGAAGGTGTGCATCAGGCAATCTTGTTGTTCAACTACGCCAAGGTTTTCGCCCACAGACCATTCTCCTACCTTTGGAAGATTAATTCGCCACAACACCCCAAGTGTAATGGAGACTCCATCGATTCGAACGATTTAACCACCCAGATACAAGCCAATTCAAGGACAACTATTGAGACGAGGAAAACAATCGAAGGTGCAAACTCCATAATACAGGTTCTAATAGACACCGGAGCATCTAAGGTTCTTGAGAGAACCCATTTCTTTGCCTGTGCCTTGGCGCTTTCGTCGTTGGTTCATTTGAGTGCTTACATTTGGATTGAGACGACGCTAGCAATGGACAAGAGTCAATCATTCGGGTTGAACGAAGAAGACTTGGATCTTTATACAGAGTATATCAAATTGGCGTTGAGTGCACTCTACCCAATATCCAAGCATTGGCAGTTGTCTGGGAAATTGGCCAAGCACATCAGAGATTCGTTGACAACATTGAGACCTAAGCTATATTCCAAGTTGAAGGATTTCCTACCACAATTGGAGATTGGTGTTGAGAAGATGAACATTTCTACAAGTGAATCAATCGGTCCTAATTCTACCAGGAGCCTGGCAGTTCCTGTCGATACATCTACTACGCCGACAACAGCTACAACAAACATTTGCGGCGCTCTGACGCAAGTAGATAGTGTGCCTCCTTTGCCACAGCCACAAGACGGTGCCTTGGATATTAATGACGGTGCCGTGCCTAACGATAACCCACTTTTCAACGAACAGTACGATTTTGGCAACCTCACGTGGGAGCCAGCCTCGCCAGTTTCTCCTTCAGGATGTGACTGGATCGACAAAGGTTTGGTTGATTTTAACTTCGATGCATTTGTGTAGAAGGTATATATTTATTAACTATTTAACTTAATTACTTATTTATTGTGACCTTGCCGTATGTGGACCGTTGGTTTTTGCCATCAATATTCTCATTTTGTGCCACTTTAACCGCCGAAAAAGAAAACCAGGGAAGAGGAAGAAATGACAATGAATAATTCTGAGTGCGGGTTTGGATTAGAAATCATGATGTCTTGTCTCCACCACACTCATCCACAGGCGACTCACATTAGCATTTCATTTTCTTCTAGCATACTTTAGCATTGCACATCTCATTCATCATGGCTAATAAGCGACGTCCAAAGAAGATTCGTGCTCCATACAAGCGATACGTCTACAAGTCCAACAACTTTGTGGCTAATTCCGACGATGAAGAAGACCAGATCCACAATGACGACGAGCTGGAGTCCACTCTACAAGCAACCAACAACGCCCGTTTCAAAGGAGCAGTGAATATCCAATCTATCTATGTTCTAAGCGATCAAGTCAACTACGCAGGCAGGATGTGGCCATGGAGTAAGTTTGAAAAGACAGATGTGCTACAGTGTGCCCTACAGGGTCATAACCCTGCCTACAAGCAGATGATTACGGAACAACAGAACATGGGAGACCACATGGTGTTTCCGGTAGAGATATTTGTGAGAATATTTGAAATTTTGAACGATTGGGGTAAACTAAAACCGAAGTTTATGAGGGTCTGCAAATTATTCTACTTGATTATTCTCCCGATGATATACAAGCACCCTCGCCTTAAGGCAACCAATTTCTTCAACTTTGTGGACAGCATGGCCAACAACAAGGCACTAGGGGGGTATATTCGCTCGTTAGATCTTTCATATATCATACAGTCGGGAAAGAATGCGTTTGTTGCAAAACTTTTGAAAAGAACGGGGAAGAACCTACAAGAGTTTGTTGCACCACAGACGAGTTTTGGCATTGGACCAATGTATGCCCTAAAGAACTGTGAAAACCTACAAGTGTTGGACTTGCGACTTGTATCGGAGACGTTGAACTTGGGAGAATTGTTCAAATCAATAAGAAACCTCAAACAATTGACACTGTTGTCGTTCCCTAGATCATCCATTGAGATTCACGACTACGGGGAGATCAAATGGCCACCAAAATTAACATTCCTCAGGCTTTCTGGAGGTATCAGTGATGATTTCTTATACCACTTGGAATTGCCTGAGCTGATTACATGCTTGGAGTTTGCCCACTGCCCAGCTATCAGTGATCTTGGGTTTCGTCAGGTGTTGTTCAGAGTGGGCGCTAACTTAAAGACTTTGAAAGTACAGTACCCAATGCCGGGGTTGAAAAGGGACTCGTTGGATCAGGTGTTCATCTACTGTCCCAACTTGACAGTGCTTGAAATCACTGTGGATTATGTGTCGTCGATGTTTTTTGATGAACAATACTTGGGATACACAGACAAACCTAGACCATTGCGTACGTTATATGTAAGCAGCAGTGGTATGTTGGGCACTCTGAGCAGATTGGACCCCATAGATTTGGCAGTTGCTTTGAACGATGGCCGCTTACCAAATTTAAAGCACATGCTGTGCACGGCTAAATTGGGCTGGAATCCAGACTCTGACGCGGTTGGATATATTGCCGATGAGCTCGACGAACGGCATGGAGGGTTATATATAGGATATTGATTGATAGAACAGGACAAAATACATACACACATTGCATTATGTTACACAAACGCGGTATGTCTCTGGGTCGAGGACACAGCGGCGTGAAAAAAAAAAAATCCAAAAATCTAAAAGGAGAAAATCCGAGCGCCAGAACGGGGCGTATTTGAGACCAACCATTTAAACCACCACGATGAGTCTACGAATTGTACTTCCGTTGCGACCCATGGATGCTGAAAAGGGGGACATACTCGAGATTTTGTCCAATATCCAGCCACATGATGTCCGAAACATTGTGTTTTTCGACGAGCACATCACAGGATACGTGATATTCGACGGATCGTTAGACCAACACCAGGATTTTGTGAGGTTAGACGTGGCGATATTACCCCTGGACATACTTGAAGAAGCTGACCCATTAAGCTACGCCAGTGCAGAAAGCAAAATAGAAGTGGTTTTGGGTCATGAAAGCGTTGTGCACACGAGTGATTCGGCGCATATTTGGAAGTTTGAGATCCCTGTGAGCTATCCCCGCAAGAGACTAAACAACCCGCAGCTATACGTTGCGTGTGCGTTGATTGATGCCAAGGGGGAAACTCAAGTGACAGAGGAAGAAACGCAGGAAGTTGTGGAGCCAGTGGAGGAGACGTTGCCTAACTATTTCCCATGCATGAAAAGAAACTTGCTCTCGGAACTCAACCATCAACTGGACTACATTGAAGTCCCTGCTACAACAACGGACGAATCGCTTCTGACAGTGCAGGAAAAGTCCATTTCAGAAAAGACGGTCGTCCTGTCTAATATCAGCGTCCCTGTCACCATCTCGCTTGTGATCAAACTAAAGTCCACGAAGCCCGCAGGTAGGAACAACATGCTCCTAGCGACGCTTAATATTGAGTGCTCCGAAGAGTTGGCGAAAGAAAAGAACGTGGAGAATTTCTATTTTGATATATTGGACTTGAAAGTGGCGTTCAAGTCGGGGTCCGTTCAACCTATCAGTCTGTTGATACCAACAAGGATTGACCATTCTGATTCCTTGAACTTGGCGTACAAGTTTACAAACTACGAAGTGGACTCGAAAGATACCAACTCCTCAAAGCCAATACATATTAGTTTGACATTGCAGGTTCAAGAAAAGATAGATGGTGAGCTTCTGAATATCAGCAATATAATCCAGACAGAATGGTCGCCCTATCTCGACTTTGGATTGATAGCCCCTCCAATTAACAACGCATTGAAGACATCACACACCAACAGCTTGTCCCACGTCCAAACTCAAGGTTCGGCGCTTCCTATTACCTCCACTCGCCAGAAAGCTATTATGAATAACATCTACAAGTTAAAGACTGCCAGTATGTCGAGCGCCAACAATGTTTCCAACAGTGGATCTAGTGTCAGGCGAATGAAGCAACCTTTGGTTCACCCTAGTGGACGTTCATCTTCGGTCACAGTGAATCTAACCTCTGCCAATAACTCCTCCTTGTCTGGATTGAAACTTACATTCATTGGGAAATTGGACATCAAGCTTGGAGAAGTAGTGCGCTGGAAGATTCAGGCAATTAATAACTCCCCCAATAGATTAAACTTGTCGTTGCTAGTGCAGAATCCGATAAACTTCAACCCTGTCTATAGTGGTAGCAACGCCACGACCAACAACTTCTCGTCTTCCAACTTGCTTCATAACGTGGGTAAAGTCAATAGCCGCGGTGATGTCATCATTTACAACAAGCTGCAGCTATATGCATTGTACAACTCCTTGAAAGTAGATGGCGAGGGAGGCGAAGGTGTCTTGATTCTCAATAACGATATCCGCATTGGTCCTTTGGATCCAAACACCGTTTTTGAAACAGACATACAGTTGGTGGGTATTTCAAAGGGCATTTTCAACTTGGATGGGGTTAAAGTTTTTGACATCAACAGCGGTGATGGTATAGATTTCGGCAAGTTGGTAGAGGTATTTGTTGTGTAACACCGTCTATTACTCTC
>JAJMBE010000188.1:0-18538 GCA_030565125.1 Candida pseudoviswanathii
GTTGTGCCGGCGGGTGCTGGGTGTTTTGCAGATTTTCTCCCCGTGGTTTTCCTCCGCTGAAACGGTCTGGCCGCCATTGTGCTCCCCGTGCTCGGTCTCCACTCGTATAAATCACACACACGTGTTTCCCGCAGTTGGCATCACCGAAAAATGGCCTGACCTTGAGTGGAAACTATGGTGTGGTGCCATGGTGGATGGTGGCTGGTTGGCTTCTGATCGTGGATTCCTCGACGGTGAAGAATTATTCTTAATAAACAATCCCGTGTTCCCCTCGTCTGTTAGCTCAGGCTGAAACCTCTTACTGCCTCCGTTAGATCCTCCTGTGTCGGTGACACCATCATATGTAGCATACCAATGCCAGGCAAGGCGGAGAACAATCAGGCCAACGATCCATCATCAAAACTGGACGGGAAAACTTTGTCAATCTCCTGAATTGACAACTCTGTCGATGATCTCTCTCGTCATTTTGGTTTTTGCAACACGGGAAAAGGGGATTGGGAAAAAATTGGGGATGTAGTTTGGATGGAGGGTGGTAGACTCTTCAAGTGAGGTCTGTTCCAGCTTTAGCTATCTTGTGTCTGAAATCTGTCACCACGTTTTCTATGTGATCACCAGGAACATGTTGTAGTCGTTGGGATTGTTGAGAACGGGAACTATTGATGGTGTTGCACTAGTAATTCTCGTCATCGTTGGTGATTTTTCTCTTATAGATTTCCTTCAAGCCAGCGGGTGTGTCTCCACCAAAATGGTTTGTCTATTGGTTATCTCTATCTTGGCTGTGGAGACCAATTCGTGACCTCCCGTTTGATTGTGAGACTTAATTCTTGATTGGACAGTGACCATTACACATCTACGACCCCACTATCATCTCCTGTTAAATCCTCACTCTCGATGACTACACTACCCAACTCCCCTCACTTTTCTTCCAATTTCTGTGCAAATTTAACATAAAACTCTACAACTAGTCTCTCCATCCTCCGTCCGTCGGTTCCTTTCCGTCTCCCTCTTCTCTCCCTCCTTCCCTTCCCCCTCTCTTCGTTCCGTCTTTCCTTCTCCTCCCCTCTTTCTCCCTCTCCATCTCTTAGGGCTACAACCCTAATTTCTCACGTGCCCCATTTCTCGCTCATTAATCTTTTTTCGCACACAAAACAAAAAATCCTCTCATCCCCATGCTAGCATTGTGTGCGCGCGCGCCATCCTGTATACAGTCCCACACATACTCAAAACTTCTCACCAATGTATGCCAAAGAAAAAAAATATCCATTAGAAATTTTCACTCATAGTAATCTTATCACCATAATAGAATATCCATCGACAATGGTATGTTTAGACCACCAGGGAGAGACCGTTATGTTGAATGAACAGGGAGGGAAGCTTTTCCCCCGGTCTAATTACACCTCGTGAACGTCTTACTAACACCCAATCTAGAGTGACGCTGTTACCATCAGAACTAGAAAGGTTATCTCCAACCCATTATTAGCCAGAAGACAATTCGTCATCGATGTCTTGCACCCAAACAGAGCCAACGTTTCCAAGGATGAATTGAGAGACAAGTTGGCTGAAATCTACAAGGCTGAAAAGGACGCTGTCTCCGTCTTTGGTTTCAGAACCCAATTTGGTGGTGGCAAGTCTACTGGTTTCGGTTTGGTCTACCAATCCGTTGCTGACGCCAAGAAGTTTGAGCCAGCCTACAGATTGGTCAGATACGGTTTGGCTGAAAAGGTCGAAAAGGCTTCCAGACAACAAAGAAAGCAAAAGAAGAACAGAGACAAGAAGATCTTTGGTACCCAAAGAAGAGCTCAAAAAAGAGCCGCCAGAAGAAATGCCGATTAAGGTGTATAGTTGTAGCATTCTTAATAATTTATGTACAATAGATACGAAAAAATACTCATCAAAAAAATCTCTTCTTCTCCACCACCTCCATGTCCGAAAGAAAAGCCATCAACAAGTGGTACCCGCCCGACTACGACCCCTCCCAGCTCCCCAAAAAGAAGAAACGGGATGCCAATCAAACAATCAAGATCCGCATGATGGCTCCGTACTCCATGCGATGTCTCAAGTGCGATGAGTACATTGGCGAGAGGCGATCATTCAACGCCAGGAAGGAAGTGACGAAAGAGAAGTACCTCAACACCAAGATCATACGGTTTTATATAACCTGTCCCGGGTGTAACAACACCATCACATTCAAGACTGATCCCAAGAATGCCGGGTATACCCCTGAAGGAGGCGCTGTCCGGAATTTCGAGCGCAAGACAAACCCCGTCAAGGAAACCGAGGATGATCTTCTAGACCGATTGGAAAAGGAAGAGGAAGAAGATAAGAAGTTTAAAGAACTCCAGGAGAAGCGAAAGAAGAACCCGTTTTGGAAAGAGCAATCTATGGGGATGGAAAACTTGGAAAAGAGGTTGCAAGAACAGCAGAAACATCAGGTGCTCAACGAACAGCTCGAGGCGATTCAAACCAGGGTCGATCGTGCCGACAAGGACAAACTAGAAGACTTGGCTCGAGAGAAGTTACAAGCAAAACCTCCTGCTAAACGCAAACTTGATATTCCTACAACTATCAAACTAAAAAAGAAGCCCAAGCTATTGGTAGACTACTCAAGCGACTCCGACTAATCCTGGAACTCGAAGTCATTCAATGTGAATATTGGAATCTCTGGCGGCTCAACCTGCTTGTGGTACTCGCTCTTTATATCCTGCAACACCGGCAATAAACGCTTGACCTGCGACTTGTCCATGTCTTTTCGGCACAAACAGATCCCACGAACATACTCGATGGAACAGTCGTAGAACTTGGGCAACACCTCGTGCTGCCATGCCTCTTGGATGTTGTTGACCTCGCACGTACCCAACTCTTGTAACATTTCGATGGCAAGCAACGACGAAAAGAAGTACTCGGCATCTTTTTTGGTGAACAACGGATCCAAACCGTTGAAGAAGGTTTCCACGTCACGAAGAATGGCTTCGCTGAACGACTTGTACTTTTTGGTTGCATGCGGGTCGACCTTCTTTCCCTCCCCGTGTAGCACATTCTCGTACCCAATTCGAATGTACGTTGGGATAAAGTTATCCAAAAAGATTCTAAACAACAACTGGTAGACGGGATAGCAACAATACTGCCTCATCTCTCCCATGTACTCACTAATAGTCTCAACAATCAACTCAGCCGTTGTTGGCTCGCCTGTCTGCGAGTTCCCGTCATCATACCACGTCTTTGTAAACAACTTGCACAATGCCGGCGTCAAATCGTTCATGATAATGTCGGAAATGGCACTCAAAATCTCTGAAATCAACGAGTTGGAACTGTCAGACGCATCCTCAAACGAACTCGAAATCCTCTTGTGGTACAGCGTGTGGATCTTCTCCTTGAATGCCGGCGCAAACTTGTCATTCAAAATACCGTCACTGATATCCAACGAGTTGGCCAACGCAACCAAGTACTCAATCAAACCCTCCCTCGACAACTTGCTCTGCTCCTCCGGTGTCAAGTTGTCCAAATCAACACCCTGTGGCTTCTTTTTCCTAAACAACCGTTTGGCCTTGCTTTGCTTGATCAAGTAGCTGTCGTTGCTAAACACCGACATGTATCTGTCCATCTCATCGTCGACAAGTTCGCGGAACGTCGATATTCTTTTGATATAGCAGGCCGACCAGTTTTCAATCACTTCGACAAGAATCTTGGCGTAGTTAGAATCCGCAGCAACATCAGCCTGTTCTTTAAGCATCGTCAATGGGATCTTGAAATCGGGCAAGACATACACATTGAGATCAATGGGCGTGCTTATCAACTGGTTGTTAGCATCTAGGTCGTCAATCTCTTGCGTAATAGGGTAGATATCAGGAGCAGCAGGTCTCTCTGAGAACGTTCTCGTCTCCTGCGCAATCAAATTCTCATACCATTCGTTCATCTTGTTTGTTATATTCTTCAAGTAGTCATCCAAAACAGTCTCCTTCAAATCCTCCCCAATAATCGACCTCTGCTGCACATCGTACTGCGACACAAACTTGCCGTATCTCGAATCATACAGCAATATCTTGAGCAAGTCCTCCGCTGGAGGATCAGTCTCAATGATATCCATGGTCAACTCATGGAGCCTGGTGTAATACACCTCCTCGATAAACGCACTGATCTTCCAGCCACTTGGGAAAGCCTTGTCCAACGTCTCATAAATAAACCTCAACTCGTCTTCCAACCAATCAAGATCCGTGTACACCATGACCTTGTCCTGTCTGTAGTGCTCCACGCACGAATCAAAAATCTCGTTGAGATTGGCCTTCAACTTGTCGAAAAAGAACTTCTTGTAGTTCCGGCTCCTCCCCCTAAACATCTTGTAATTAACCGATTTGGCATCCTCGGGGTTCAATTGCAACGAGCTGAGCAACGCAAACTTCATATCCTGCGTCTCCTCCCACGTCAACACGGCAAACAAGTTGAAGAAATTCGTGTAGTTGCCCACTTTTGTCACCTCGGTTAAACTGAATATCGCCTCCTGTATCAACTCATCAAACAACTTGATTGTCTTCTTCATTGGCGACACCACCTTGTACACAATCGATTGGAAATCGTCCGACAAGGTCCGCGAATACACCTCCAAGTAATCCTGGAAGTTTCGGGCTTGCGTATACGCCGCATGGATCAGAAGAAGATTAGGTAGCGGGTACGACAAGTCATTCTTCAACTCCTCCGTCTCACTCTCAATCTCCTGGTTCAACACGTCCAAGAATTTCTTGAACCCGGAAATATCTTCGTACAAACTGGCCACCTGGTTCAAAAACTGGTTGACTATCGTGATCTTCTTGATGGTATCATAGTCCCGCACCGCAGTAATCGTCTCGTCATGGATCTTCTGGACAGCCCCAATATTCTCCTTTATCGTCGCCAACTTGCCCATGGTTTGCTGTAACTTCTCAACATTCTTGAGCATGCCGGTCATTTGTATGTTAGTTGCCGTGGCAAGCTTGACGTCCACAGACGACTTCTCCTTAAGGAATTGCTGCCTGATAGTGCTCACTTTCGCAAGATCATCCTCCAACTTGATCAATTCACTGATCTTTGACAACGTCGAATCACTCATGGCTGTTGGTGTTGAGATTGTCAAACCCTCTTTTTTTCCTACCACGATTTTTATTTTTTCTCGTACTGTTTATTTTTCTTACCTATACAAATCTTTTTACTTCAACTATGTCCTGACCCGCCTTTCTTCGAATACCTTCTATTACCTTGGTACTGGTAGGGATTGCCCATCATCATGTTCGGATTACCAAACTGCGCAGGAGGGGGTATGAACCCCGCCGGTGGGAAGAATGTGGGGTCGCCGTAGAACATTGGGACCTGGGGTGGGAACTGTTGTTGGTACATCATTGCAAACTGTTGTTGATGCTGTGGTGGTTGTGGGTGGTGCGGTTGTTGTGGGTGAGGCTGGTGTGGGTGCTGTGGTTGTTGTTGCTGTTGTTGCTGCTGCTGCTGAATCTGTACCACCATGGCTGCGGCAGCGGCTGCTTGTTGTTGTTGCTGTTGTGGTGACATGGGGAATTTGTTTCCGTACGGTATTGGTGCCGTCATCATCGGACTAGGAGCAAATGGCGTGGCGGCAACATGTCTAGCAAATAGCTTGTTATGCGCTTCGTCCACTGTAGAATCCCATGTAGGTGGCGTCTGGAATGTCTTCTCGTAGACAACTGGGGTGGCATCCTTGTGCTTATTTCTTGTCGTGACAAACATGCTGAACCCGCATCTGAACGCAACAATTTTCTTCTGTTGGGTCTCCTTCGTGGGCACCTTGTCGCTGCCACCAAAGAAATCGGCCGCGGAAATGTGGTGGTGTTTCTTGGCGGACCCCTGCGAGCTGACACTGCCGTTGGACGAGTATGGTCTTGTGTGCGACACCTTCGGCGAAGGGTTGATTGGCGATTTGTGGAAGTTGGGTGGGGACGTTATTGTGGCGTGCTTCGAAGATGGGGTGAAAGCGGCCGCCTTTGGATTCAACTTGAACGTCTTCGATTCCTTCTTCTTTGGCTCGCCCTGGCCCGTCTGCTGCTTCTTCAAAATCTCATCCTGCTTCAACTTATCCTTAGCTAATATCGGCAACAAGTCCTGTGGCATCTTGTGCGGGATCTTAAAGTTGGCGCTAAACTCACGCAAGGAGTTGATCTCACTCTGTGCATTCAACCTGAACGACTCGTTTGGCACCGGTGGCTTAGGAGGGATCGAGTCCGGCTTCCTCTGTTTGGAACTCGATATGATGGCCGGATCATTGTGGTAATGCGCATTCCTCTGCGTTGGCTTGGCCGACGACGACGAAGAAGAATCATTCGAAATGCTGGCGTTCCGCAACGCCGCCATCAACTCGTCGCCTCTTCTGTCAACGCCCGAGTACTTGTCCTCTTCATCCATGCCACTGTCGTCCACTTGGATGCCCCTTTCCTCCAAAATATGTCTATCGGTAGTGGCCTGCTGTTCAATTTCCTTGGCAATTTTCTCAGCCCTTGCCACACGCTCGTGGTAGTCCGGGGCGGAGGTGTCGATCCTCGTGGTGTACAAGTGCTCGTCGTAGGTTGATTCAACGCCAAACTTCTCTTCGTTAACTTTAAACTGGTCCCACTCTCCGCCATCATCCTCCAACGTCAACTCCACATCGTCATCTGGGACCCATCTTTGGAGTTCACGCTCCTTGATTGCGATTTGCCCGGAAATATCAGAGTCCTTCTTGAATCCAAGACGTGGTCTGGTTTCTTCATTCAAATCCAATACCACCTCCAAGTCGATCAAGTCCTTCGCCTGGATGATCAAGTTCTCGGGCAACTTGTCAAGGTTGTTCTTCTCGTTGATCAAACTCTTGCTGATCAACCTTGGCTTCAACAACACGACCGACAACGGAGCAGATGCTGAACCCTGTGCTGGCGACACGTCGCTGCCCACCAACAAGCCTTGGTAACGAGATCCGTCTGTGATAGTGGCAATACACTTTTTGCCCATAGCGGAGGCGATCAAAAAAACCAATCGTTGGTTTCCGCTATCGTCATTTGAAGGGCGGGAACTGGAACGGCGGTGGCCATTCTTGACACTGGTACCACGATTGGATTGGCTCTTCATGCTTCAGTAGATTGGAAAAGTCTGTTTGAAGTATCCACTACGGGAGGGGAGGATGGAAGTTGAAAAAAAAAGAGTCAATAAGAGACAAGGACCTTTTTGCTCTGTGGTGTGGTGGTGGATTTGAGCTCTTTTTTTTCTTTATTTATTTTTTTTTTTTATTCTCACTGTTGGTCAATTTTTTTTTTAGTTCGTTTCTTTTCGGTTTGTGCCAGACACACGAACACACAGCTTAACAGCATATATTAGTCAATCCTACACCCACCTCTACATTGTCGACAATCTCCCAGTACAGCAAGATAAACTCTTTGATGAAAGTCAAGTCCTCTGCAGAGTACGGATCTAGCTCCATCTCCAAGACATCCTGGTAGGTCAACTTGATTGTTATTCTTTCCGTCAACGGCTGCTCCTCGGTGATTGCCTGGTCGTCTAGCACTTCTAGCACCATCTCGTTAATTATGTAGAACCATTTCTTCGTGAGCTTGTGGAAGTACCCGACAATGTTGATCAAGTCAAGCAAGTCGGCTTCGGTACGTACATGCCCGATTGGCGGACTGGTGACCGGTGGCGTTTCCAATTGCTGGCCCGCTGTTGCAAACCACGAAAATGCCGACCAGATGCTTTCGGTCCACGACACTGGCTCAATGGCAGACTCCTTCCACCACGATGGCTCTTCGATGTCTGTCCTCAAATTCAACTCGCTGTAATCTCTAAATGATGCCGTCCTGAGCGAGTTCAAGTCGTCTGTGGAAATGTTTGAGTGGTTGCTGAACCTGATCTTTTTGGCGGGCAAGTCCTGGTATATCAACTGGAACTTGCGGTAGTCCTTGTTCGTCGCCTTGAGCGTCTGTGACGGATAGCTGAAAACTCTCGTCTTGTCGTCAAGAACCACACCCACGTCGTAAACATGATTGTCTTTTAAAATCTCATCGTTCGTGCTACCAATGTACCCATTGATCTTTAACAAATCCCCAGTCAAATCGTTCAACCCAATATGATACACCGGCTGCGAGTAGGTGGCAGTGGAGGTCTTAGATATCAAGTCAATGTCCTGTGGGATGAGCGATAAAAGTGACAACAAGTAGCAATAAGAACTGACGTTGTACAAGTGGTCGGTGCCATTGGGCAAGATATCCTGGTCGTCATAGGTCTTGTTGTGCTCGTTGAATATGAGTATGCTCTTTCTCAAAAGACTCTGCTTGTACAAAACAAACACCAATGGCCCCAAGGTTCTAAACATTTCTGGGAGGTTCGTCAACAAGTGGTTGTCTATGCTTGGACTAGTTGGCGTCAAACTGCTGGCCCTTTCAAACACGGCCTCAATAGGCTTGAAATTGGTGTACTCGAGCAGATTCACAAACTGCACGAGCTTCTCATTCAACAAGTCCACGTACTCCCACCCGTTGTTGATAAACTCGTTGGGCTTCCAGTTGTTCGGTCTCGGTGCACACAACACCCCCAAAGCATACATCTTGACGTTGCTTCGGTCCTTGGAGTCACCGCCAATGATGTACTGGTAGAACTTGCTCAACCCGTAGTATAGCTTATCATGGAAGCTGTGACTTAACAAGACGGTGGAGTTGTTAAACTCGTGTATCCCTGACGGGAACGCCTTGTAGTCCAACCCTTCAAAGCCAAAGCCATCAATCAGCGACTTGGTCCACACCAACTTGTACCCCGACTTGACATCGAATTCGGCTAGAAACACCCCAATGATATTAGACGATTGGTATGACATTTGTGCTCCACAAAGAGTAGTGGGTTACCTGGGGATACTTTTTTTTCTCGTTTAGTTCTCCCTCATCTACCGGTTGTTATCCTTAAATACATGTATTAAATAGTCTCCGTGTATGCCTAAATACCCTCCTAAGCTCTTATTCTCAAGACAAAATTGACGACAACAGCAACCAACAAGAAGAAACACAACATGGTTGGACCGAATCTGTCGTCGTATGGACCGGAACCTCTCAATCTGATGGCCTTGGCTCTCCAGTGGTAGGTGATCAATGCGTAGACCATGGTTAACATGGCAATGAAGGTGAACAAGCCTGCGGAGATTCTACCCACATAGTCCCCGAAGTTCAACAAACCAACACCCAATGAACCTAAGATGATGGTGAAGTTTAACCAGGAAAGGAAGGTTCTTTCATTGGCAAAGAACACTTTTGGTTCAACTCTGGCTGGCAAAGCAATTCTCTTATTAGCAGATGACATGTTGATGGTGGTGGACAGGAAGAAAAAGGTGGATAAACTTTTCAGACCCAGGATGGCAGAAGGAAGAATTACTAAAGTGGAAAGAAAAATTAATAGTTACATTATGGATTCCGTGCACAATCTCATGAACTCGTTTTTTCTTCTGTCGCTCAGATAAATTGATTAGACTGCCCAAAGCGGAAACACGCCGCACCCACGTGCACTTTTTTTTTACGCGGGAGAATAAAATCCTTAGCCTTGTGTGCCAGTATCTTCTATATTGATCTATTCAGTACGCGCCTCTAAGATTAGCTTACCCAATGGCTTGCTGGAGTGGCCCCTACCTAAGGCATATACACGGTGTCCTCTGACCAACGTTTCTAAGACCCTTCCTTGGAACTCCATGCTGTCGTAGGCGGTCAATTTATTTTTGAAGTACGTCTCTTTGTTCTCGATAATGTATTTTGCATCTGTGTCAAAAACCAACAAATCGGCATCGTAGCCCACCTTGATCTGACCTTTGCAATGGCTTAACCCAACCTGTTTGGCGGTGTTCACAGCACACCATTTGTTGATTTCGGCTAGGGTGATTGGCGGCAGCAACTTCAAACCTTCCGTGTACAAGATTGGCAACCCAAACCCAACCGACGAGATGCCACCCCAGGCTTCGAAAAAGTCACCCTTTTCCAACCCTTTGAGATCGGGAGTACATGGAGAGTGGTCTGACACGACCGTGGTGATTATATCATTCCGGAGCGCCTTCCACAACAACTTCCTATTGTCGTCGGTTCTGATTGGTGGACAGCATTTGAAGTGGGTGGAGCAGTTGCTAATCTTTTCAGCACACAATGACAAGTAATGGAAACAGGTTTCGGCAGAAATGGGCAAGCCTTTAGCTTTGGCAGCACGCAACAAAGGGATGGCTTCGTGGGTAGCCAAGTGCACAATGTGCAATGGAACTGTGGGCAACAAAGTGGAGCAGTTGATGATCTCGGCAATAGCAGTGGTTTCAAAGTTGTCTGGTCTGGAAGCCAAGAACGAGGCGTATGAAGTGGCGTCGATGTTCTTCAATTTGGCATTCTCTTCTTGGGCCAACAACAATGGCGTGCTCACCTTGGTGTCTTCTTCGGCAAAGTAATATGGCGACAGGTGGTGCTTGTTGACCTTTCTTGCGTGTTTCCCGTATGTTGGTTCTGCGCCAGCCAAAATAGGAGTGTGTGCCAACGCTCTTGCCTGTTCGTCGCTCAAAATAGCATGGTTCATGGATCCAGCGTGGTTGTGGGGCAAGCGGCAGTTTTCGTGTTCCTCGTGGTGATCGCCCTGGTCGTTGGTCAACAATTGGACAACCTGTGGTGGTGCCCTGTTGATAAAACTGGCGGACATTCCCAAGTTGAAATCTTCAATGTCAGCCGTCAACGTATCAGCAGAGCTACTAAACTTTATTCCTTCTTCAGGCTCGTCCTGCTCGTCGTCTTCCGGGATGCTGAAGGAGACGGCTCCCCCTGCTGCTGCTGTCTCTGGTGGCTGCATTTCAGCGTGGAACATCAATAGGGTCTTCTCATCCTTGACTTCCTTCATTGCTGCCAATATATGTTCGGGTTTGATAGCTGGGAACTCGTCGACCCCGGACTCGATCAAGAACGCCTTGAATCCACGCACACCCATGCGGATCAATGGCTTCAAGTCAGCGAGGTTGGTGGGCACCAACCCACCCCAGAACCCAACATCGACCCAGGTCTGGTCTTTGGCGGCATTGATCTTCAAGTTGAAATTGGCCACGGTGGTGGTTGGTGGGATGGCGTTCAAAGGCATGTCGATAACAGTGGTGACACCTCCCGAAGCAGCTGCTTTGGTTCCTGTCTCGAACCCTTCCCACTCGGTTCTCCCTGGCTCGTTCAAATGCACATGTGCGTCCACCAACCCAGGCATAATCACGGCGGGTGACACGTTTCTATAGTCTATAGGCAACACATTGTACAATTTGAGAATCGGATCGCCTGGAGATAAGACTTCTGGGACCACTTCCAATATCTTGCCTGTCTCCGACGAAAATATGACTGTAGCTGGGATCACGCTCGACCCGATTAAAACTCTAGTTGAGGATAATGCTCTTGACATGGTATGTGGAATAAAAAAACTTAAATCAGATGCTTTTGGGGAATCATGTAACTTTTTATATGCACCCAACTGATAAGCAAGGAAAAAAAGGAATTATCGCGAAAAAGATAAAAGAAAAACAAGCAGGCGCTGAAACTACCAAATGTTGATGATCTTCGCTGGAAAAGAAAAAGAGGAAACGAAAGAGATCTTGATCTGGTATTTATAGCGATTAACACCCAAGTGGAATAGCGTCCAATGACTTGTTCCACCGGGCGCACAAATGTCAAGCTACAATGGAACACAAAACCGCCGTTAGTTTCTTGTTTATTGTTTGAGCTTTCCGCCCCCTTCGGTCTAATGCGAATGTAACCGGGATCTCATTTCCGCGCCTGCGTGCGTGCGCACACACGCACCTAGTACGTAATCAACTGTTTACCATCCTTCGAGTTGGCAACACCGTCTTGGTACAACTCATGGAGTGGTTTGGTACCGTCGTACAAGGTCTCGATAGACTTGGCATCGGTCAACTTACCTTCTTCGTACCAGGCGATGATCTGGTTCAAGGTCAGGGTCTTCAACTCCTTGTTGTTCTTCAAAAGTTCCGTCACCCAGAACCCTGCGCTTGTGAAATTCTTGAAAATGTACAATGACGTGGGGATAGTGACTGGCTGGAAGGACATACCACCATAGGTCAACATCAACCCGTTGTTGTTCAACTTTCTGGCGATACCGGTAGAACTCTTGCCACCAACACAGTTGAGGGCTAACTTGGCTTCACCGCCGGACTGTTTGATCCATTCTTTGATGGTAGGGCCAAATTCCTTTGAGTTGTTCTGGTCTTCGGTGATAACTTGAGTTGCACCCAATTCCTTGAGCGAGGCAACCACCTCGTCGAGGTTTGGTCTGTCTCTGATCACCGAGATGGAGTTGAAGTTCAACAACTTACCAATCTGGGAAGCGTACTTACCAACGGCGGAAGTGCCCCCGTTCTGGATAAACCAATCTTTTCCTGGAGTCAACTTGACGTAGTGGGTCAACATGAGATACGCGGTCAATGGGTTGACGGAGATAGTGCCACCCTGGTTGATGGTCAATCCATTAGGTTTGCCGTTGGCTTTGGACTGAGCGGGGTTTTGCAATTTGATGAAATCGTCGTCATTGCCCAAGGCGTGGGTTCTCCAAGTACCAAAGTTGACGTGAGAAGGGATGACCCAGTCACCAGCCTCGAGGCTCAGAACATTGCTGCCCACTTTGATAACTTCAAACAAGCCCTCGTTACCACAAGGTGCTGCAGGTTCGGCTGTGCCAAACCCAGTAGTCTTTGCCGGTTTCGATGGGTAGACACCTTGGATCTGGTTGATGTCGGAAGGGTTGACTGGGGAGCCCAAGGTTTTCACAATGACTTCGTTGGGGGCCAAGTTGTCGTCATCAATCTCAAAACTCTGGGTGAACAAGACATCCTTTGGCTCGCCGTGCTGGGTGTAAAGAACGGCCTGTGCGGTGATCATGGTTCTGAATTGGTTGTGTGTTGCTAGTAATCTAGGACGAATTGACTGTTTCAATACAGAATACATAGCTGTGGGGAAGTGGCAGGATAAGGTTATTGTAGGGGAGGGAAAAGGAGAGAACGAGAGAGAAAAAGGCAGCAGCAATCCGAAAAACTGGTTGGTTGGCTGGTGAGAGGGTAAGAAAATCGAAACCCGCCCCCACACTCCCGCTCCCGCTCGCGCTCGGGCATTAGCACAACTTTTCTATTACGTAAACACACGTCTCTATTCATCTTTCTTTAACAATCTCTGTTGTTTCTGTAATCTCTTCAATTTGGTGTTCTGGTATGTGCCCAAGAAGAAGTAGACCAAGTTGAAGAACACCACCCAGAGCTCTGGAGGCACAAACTTCTGGGCAACCACCAACGCACACGAGGAAACCACCAAGGAGCTCTTCAACACTGGGAGATAGCCCTTTTTCAACCCGGCTCTGACAGTACCGACAATTCGCTTCAACTCTGCGGCGACATTGAATCCTTCTTTGGGTAACTTGTAGTTGTTGATCAAGGAGATCCACGAGACAAAACACGCGGAAAGCGTGGGGGTGACTGTGGACAACGAGGTTAAGATCCGGAGGATCTTGCCCTTGCTCGTCAATGGGCCCTTGAAGAGCTTGGTGTTGATGATCTGGTACATGAAATGACTGATTGGTGTGGCAATGCAGCTCCCGTAGATGACCATGGTCAAAAGCTTTTCGCTAAACACGTGTTTGATCTTCAACCCGGCAACAGTCGTCTCTTTGTATTCGTTTGTCAACACCGACGACACGGTTTCGTTCAACCCGGAGAACACCCCGGCAGTGATGGACTTGGTCAACAAGGGATATTTGATGATGTAGGCTATGTATTGAGCATTCAATTTCTGGAGGTTTGACATTTGATGGAAGGAAGTGTAGTGACTTTTTTTTCCGTCTGTGTGTGTTTGGTGGGCGGTGGTGGGTTTAAATAGTGGTTTAGGTTTTGATCCAGATAAGCGGATAACTCCGCAGTTGTCAATAATTTTCCGCTGGGGCAGAAAATATCAAAATGAGAAAACGAGATTCTTATCGCGTCGATCCAAGAGTGGAGTTTTGGGATGGCAGCTAAACCGGTGAGACGGCGAGTGAGTAGGAGCTATGAAGAGGTTGATTTGTGAGAGGTAGGAGTGTCCATAACGGCTGAACAGGAAATGCTCTATACACGCTCTTCTCAGTGCGAGACGTAGCGCGTTGTATATCGAGACGTCAAGCAGCCAGGTATCCCACAAGGGGATATTCTTCTGACCATTTACCTCCGTGGCAATATCTCCGAGACACCGTCCAAACAATCCCCTCATCCAGGCTAAAATTCCAGAAAAATTGGTGCAAAACTTTCACCAAAGAAAACCCCAACCACACCTACTGCTTCACTTACTGCCCAAGAAAAAACAGTGCCAGCCCCCAAGAGAATTTAAGAAATTTCAAACACTCATGTATGAACCTACCCTGTTATTCATCGCATGGGTACTGGGCTTGGGCCCACCGTTGTCCCCAAGAAATCAAACAATAGACCGCCTCGTAAATACACCATCTCATTGCACAAACAACCTGGGCTCTAATTACACTACCACGATCGGTGCTTTAGAAACAGTTTCGTTTTTGTTTTTCGCAGTACCCCCGGTGAACAAAGCAATCGGCAGAAACTAGACGGTGCGCCCAGACACAACCTACCCCGTTCGCCTCTTCATTGGTCAGACACTGCTGGAATTTCCAGACACTTTTCTGTCGTTACGATACTTAATTCCCCCACATTATGCCACAAAACTTATTTATCACCACAAAACCCATCAATGTTCTTTTGCCATATCTCTCCCCTGGATTTCGGAAGAATATAGCAGCAAAGACTCGCTGACAAAAGCCAACGCGTGTGTTTTTCGGGCAGATAGTACTTGTCGGAGCTACCTGCCACAAACACCCACCTCGTCCGCTCAACGTCCGCTGCACTGTGCCAACAAAGGGGTTATTCGAGAAGGCAGGTGAAGTTATTGCCGTGCGAGTAGAAGTTTTTCCACCTCAAAGAGAAAAAAAAGCAACTACGTCATAATCCGAGGTGTACGTTTCGCTTCTTGCAGCGTCATTTTTTTGGGGTCACCAGCTGGTGTTTATGATTGCTGTTTATGGTACATACTGCCTGGCAAACTCTATCTGCCAACCCACTCGATGCTTTACCCACGATGGGTTACAGCGCATCAAAAAACCGTAAGCCCAAGGAAAGCCTCCCCTGAATCTTATCCTCACACTAGTTTTGTCCTATCTGATGTTCAACTACCCCGCCTAAACATCTGTTTCTTTTGTATTTTCCCGCCCATTGTCTCGTTGTTGGAGAAAGGCGTGGTTGGAGGCTAAAGCTCTGAGGTGATAATCCCGTGTCCACTTGCTATTTTTATGTGCGCGTTAGTGTCAAATTCTTTGATTATTGCGTGCGTTTGCCCTCAACGAAAAAAAAGCAAAACAAGCCCACTCGGTCTTCGGGGGAATACAACAACGAGGTTTTGGGCTTTTTTGCTTTTAGCGGATTGTTACAATCCAGATCAACAGATCTACCCCAGAATGGCAAGGCTTCGGCTTCCCCGTAAAATAATAATCGACGCCATGGGGTAATGAACGCTGGAAATGTGCCCGTGCCGGAAGAAAAGAACTCTGCCGGCGAGTTAGACGTCTAGAAGACCTCGCGTGCCCCTCGCCGCAACCATGCCCCGCCCTTCGACATGGCGTGTCAAAAAAAAAAAGGCGAAGGAAGAAATTCCTCGCAGTGGCGGTAGTCGTGACCAGTTCTTTATCTGTGTCTCCCTCAATCTCGCATTAAGGTTGACTAACCATCCGACACTCCCATGGCTTTTGGGTGGAAAACAATGGGTCCAGACTGGTGGGTGTTCTTCCCCTCCGCCTTTCTGTTTGGGGGAAAAACTGCGCTGGAAAAACCCCAAAACAAGACAAGCCAAAAAGCAAAAAAAGTGTCTGCAGCACTGGAAAAACACATTGTGCGTGTCTGCGTGTGTGTGGTTGCTCCTCCTGCACGCTATAGCACTATCGCTACACATATACAGGCATTTTGTGTCACAATCAGTTCATGATTCTACCTGCAAATTAAGCTAAAAGAAAATTTTCTTCCAAATGGCTCCTGATACATGCAATCTACGTAGTGCTCCCTGCTCCTCCACATTTCAGCTATAAAAGGAATTAGCATTTCCCTTCCTTCCACCTCGTTTCACATTTTACCTTTTTCTCTCTCTCTCTCTCCTGCTTCACACTATCATCAACAGAAAACTTTCCAGCCGTTTTATTTTTCTATCGGAGTACCGCTACTGAAACATGTCTGCTCCTGCTACTGCTGCTACGGAAAAGCCCGTTGAACACAACGACGAGTTGTTTGAGAACTCGAACACCAGCTCCCAGTCGAGCGTCAACAGAAAGAAGGACACGTCCGAGATGGAGTCCATGAACTCGGATGTCGAGAGAGAACAGGGGGAGGACGGCAACGTGTTGTCCCAGTACACGGAAGACCAAGTGATGGCGATGGGCCGCAACTATGCGACGAAGTACGGGTTGGACCCCGAGATGTTTGGCCGGGCCGCGGCCTTGGCGCGATCCCCGGGCGCGTTCAACTCGATGCCGTTCATCACCGAAGACGAAAAGCAGGGGTTGTACCTCGAGGCGACGAAGAAGTGGCACATCCCGTTCAACCTCTGGAAGGTCATTGGCGTGGGCGCGATGGCCGCCGCCGTGCAGGGCATGGACGAGAGTGTGATCTCCGGGGCGACGTTGTTCTACCCGAGAGCCTTTGGCGTCACCGAGATGAAGAACGCGGACTTGCTTGAGGGTTTGGTCAACGGTGCGCCGTACTTGTGTGCCTCGTGCATTGCGTGCTGGTTGTCCGACTGGTGCAACAAGCGCCTTGGCCGTCGCTGGGTCATTTTCTGGACGTGTGGCATCTCGGCAGCCACCTGTATCTGGCAGGGTTTCGTCAACAACTGGTGGCACTTGTTTCTTGCCCGTTTCTTCCTTGGTTTCGGTATCGGCATCAAGTCCGCCACGGTCCCCGCGTACGCCGCCGAGTGTACCCCGAAGCACGTCCGAGGCGCGTTGGTCATGTTGTGGCAGTTCTTCACCGCCGTGGGCATCATGTTTGGGTACGTCGCGTGCTTGGCCTTCTACTACGTGCCCCACAAGAGCTTCGGCACCGGCTTGAACTGGCGGTTGATGCTCGGGTCCGCGTGCATCCCCGCCTTCATCGTGTTATTCCAGGTCCCATTCGTGCCCGAGTCGCCCCGTTGGTTGCAGGGTAAGGGCCGCCACAGGGAAGCGTTTGAGTCGTTAAAGAAGTTGCGTTTCGAGGAGATTGCCGCTGCGCGCGACTGCTTCTACCAGCACGTCTTGTTGCAAGAAGAGGGCTCGTACGACATCCCCACGTGGAAGAAGGTCATCCAGATGTTCACCGTGAGACGCAACAGGAACGGTGCCATCGGCGCGTGGATCGTGATGTTCATGCAGCAGTTCTGCGGGATCAACGTGATTGCCTACTATGCGTCGTCCATCTTCATCGACGCCCAGTACAGCGAGATCTCCGCGTTGTTGGCCGCCTGGGGCTTTGGCATGATCAACTTCACCTTTGCCCTCCCTGCGTTCTTCACCATTGACAAGTTTGGTCGCCGTAACTTGTTGTTGTTCGCGTTCCCGTGGATGTGTGCCTTTTTGTTGGTTGCTGGGTTTGGGTTCTTGCTCCACGACCGCCAGGGAAGGTTGGGTATGGTGACCACGGGGGTCTATCTCTTCTCTGCTGTCTACTCCAGTTCCGAGGGGCCGGTTCCCTTCACGTATTCTGCCGAGGCGTTCCCGTTGTACATCCGTGACATTGGTATGAGTTGGGCCACCGCCACTTGCTGGTTTTTTAATTTTATTTTGGCCTTTACATGGCCCCGGTTGCAAAATGCAATGACTTCTACCGGGGCCTTTGGGTTCTATGCCGCTTGGAACGCTGTTGGTTTCCTCTTGGTGTTGTGGTTCCTTCCAGAGACAAAGGGGTTGACGTTGGAGGAGTTGGACGATGTCTTTGCTGTGCCCATGTATGAACACGCTGTCTACCGTACCAAGGAGCTTTGGATCAACTTCCAGAAGTATGTCTTGCGCCGCAACGTGCGCCCATTGCCACCATTGTATGGTCACCAGAGAATGGCTGTCACCAACCCAGAATGGAACGAGAAGACTGAAGTCTCCCACATTGAGTAAGTCTGATGTTGTCGTTATAGTTGTTTTGTTTGCTTCTTTGTTATTCTTCTATATATTATATTATAATATACACAAACTAGTTAGATACTGTCTTACTGTGTGCTCAAGCTATACCGTGCATCGACTGTAGATGTGACTGTGTATGTGACTGAAAACAAAGTATCACGTGACCAATAATTGCTGGTGCGGAAATTCCTAGGGAGAGGGTTTGTCACACACTCATCCACACTCTGACCGAATGCTGAATGAGTAGCCTGAGTGCGACATCTGGGAACTAAACACACACTCCTCATACAGGACATGTTTGTCACGTGTAACTTCCCAATGGAATTCCTTTCAGACACGACTTGCTACAAATGAA